>RJWJ010015018.1:0-36990 GCA_004363605.1 Indri indri | reverse complement strand
AAAGACACCTGCACCCGAATGTTTATAGCAGCACAATTCACAATTGCAAAGATGTGGAAACAACCCAAGTGTCCATCAATACATGAGTGGATTAATAAAATGTGGTATATGTATACCATGGAGTACTATTCAGCTTTAAGAAACAATGGCGATATAGCGCCTCTTGTATACTCCTGGATAGAGCCGGAACGCATTCTACTAAGTGAAGTATCCCAAGAATGGAAAAACAAGCACCACATGTACTCACCATTGAATTAGTATTAATTGATCAACACATAAGAGTACATATAAGAATAACATCTATTGGATGTCGGGAAGGGGGGAGGGGGAGGAGGGGATGGGTATATGCATACACAAAGAGTGCAATGCGCACCATCCAAGAGGTGGACATGCTTGAAACTCGGACTCGGGGGGGGAGAGAGGGTAAGGGCAACATATGTAACCTAAACATCTGTACCCCCATAATATGCTGAAATAAAAAAAAAGAAATTATTAATAAACTTTTATCTCCTTAAAAAAAATAGCACGAAGTCTTATAAATGATATCACTATTAATTTTTACATATGGCCTAATGTTGAAATCAGGCAGATCAAAAGCAAAACATGATACAGGTCACATTGCTAAAATTATTCTCAAAATGTGAAAGACGAAAGACATACATGTTGTATATATCTGCGTATGTTTTATATACACTCCCCACTCCCCTTCCAAAAACTATTCTGATAGTCATACACATTTTAAGCTTTTTGGTCTCTGGAAGATACAATACTTGGTTATGGAATTTAATTTTTTTTGCCACTTTCGTCTAGAATTTATAACTGTGACTGCTGAAAGTAAGAATGAGCTGTCTTCTGACCATATATTCAAACAGTATGGTGTAACATAGACTTGTGTAGAAATCTATGAGTAGCATGGACTTGGCAAACTCCACTTGTAAAAAGTCAGTTGGCTCATAGCAACATTAATCCAGTTGCTCCAAATAGGTTTGTACAGTTCCATTTTTTTTAAAGCATCATCCTAACCTAGGCATTCTAAACTTTTTTGAGATCATTTCAAATTCAAACCACATAAAATGCCTGTTAGTGTTCTGCTGCTTTTCTGTAAAAACCTTGACTTCTGTTAGACCTTGACTTCTCTCTCCCCTAGGTCTTTTAACTCTCAGTCCTTCAAGAAAAGACAAGGTAATAACATCAGACTCCTTTTTTGGAAAGTAAAACATAGTGTTAGTCATGCATCACCACAAGCATTTGTATCAAACTTTCTGCAATATGGGTTGTTAGCTGATGGAAGTGGTGATAAAGGGAGGTTGTATAATCTTTCTTGTATGTGGCTGAAGATCGAGTTGTCCTTAATGTCTGGAATTGGAAATCCAGATAGCTGACTACTCTAATAGAATTTAGACTGGTTTTTCCTTTTTTTCCCTAACAAATTGTACATGTCTTGCATAATTCTCTGCAATAAACTCTCAGTGTATGAAGAAACAATTCTGAATGATTTTATGAACAATGAAATTCTAGAGGTACAAGTTAAACTTGTGATTACAAGGGAAGGAAAGTCTTACTGAAATTAAATCATTCAAATATATTGGAACTCTATGATTTTTGCAACATGATTATCGTTTTAAAGTGCTCAAAATTTATCTTGGAAATAAAAATGTGTGTAATACCTAGCAATAAATTTTGATTTCTGTAAAATTTAAACCTGAAATAATCTGTTCAGTCAATTCCTTTATGTTTTGCTTGAGTCATCCAAATGATGTTAGTGAAAATTAAATTACTTTAAAATGCAAATTTATTCAGGCAATTAATGAGTGCATTTTGTTGTCCTTCATGTTAAATGATGATATACTGAATGACGAATAGGGATTTTTTGTTGTTGTTGAGAAATTAAATTTTTTTCCCACAATAACAAAAATTAAGTGTTTTTGCCTGGCTTTAAGTGTCACAAATTCTCTTTCCACTTTTAAGGGGACAGCCATTTTAATGTTCATGTTAATCCATTGTCAAGAAAGACTCTAAAATACTAAATAACTTCTCAGGAACCTGTTAAATAATCTCCCCTCCCACTCACAAATGTTTAGGTCTTGTTCATGTGAGGTAATGGAGGTAATGAGATAATTCTCAAAATTTGCAATAGTACCGAATTGGTTATTCTTTCTAAAACTATATTAATAAAAATTAGAGCTATCGATCCTTGGAGAGAGAAAAAAATAGTGAACTATTTGGAAATAATAGCAATTTATGCCTTTGTTTTTGCCATTTATAAATTTTTGATGGCATTAGCTCATCTTGAGATGTGTTAGCAATTACAGAAATTCTAGAATCTCTTAAGACAGACATTGCATATTCATACTCTGTAGTATCTCCAGTCTAAATTGTGACCTCCAACCCAATATTTCTGGGTTCAGAAATATTGAGTGAACTATGGAATAGACCCACATAAGCCTGTGTGAACAAGGAACCAAGAGGACTCCAGGAAGGAAAATCATTCCAAGGGAAGGAGTCAGACATGGAAAGGCTGACAAAGCCTTAGTCACTAAAGGGAAGAGCAAGTCTTCATCCAGTATGGTGTCCTCACCCCGGCTCATGTCCTCTGATGATATGAAGGCTAATATCTGAAGGAGTAAAAATGGGAACTCCCATAATAACAGAACATGGGAAGAGTCTTTTCTCTTCCTGAACTACATATTGCAGAGTTTTAGCAGCTACAGGGCTGCAGTACTTCAATTTGGGGCTGAGGAGAGTCTGTAGAGAGCAGCATGAGAGAATGTTCCCTGCAGACCCTTCAGGGCCTTAGGCAACTGCAGTGGTACCTGGAGGAAACTATTGCACCTGCAGGGTGTGGAAAAATTCCACAGGAGTAGGAATAAAAGAGGGTTAGGAAGGTGAAACAGACAGAAGAGGGAGGAAACAGGAGCCCCAGTATGGCAGCTGACCCCATGGCGTTTGGAGTTGTGGGAACTCATGCGAGACATTCCCTGTAACGCATGAGGAGGAAAAGCCAGGGGCGGGGTGGGTGGGTTTTATTTATGACCACTCTTGGTGCCTTCTTTATAAGAGAGTCTCAATAACTGTAGATTGAATGAATGATGTAAAAGTAATCCAAAAATATTCTAGAGGTAGAAGAAGGGACTGGCAATATGAAAGGTCAACTGCAACCATTATTTGATATAGTTCTTTCTTGGTTTACCTAATTTATCTTTGGGATTTGAGCACTTGAAAGACAGAATTAAAAAGGTGCATTTTCAATCATCTGATGGTGGAAAAAACTATCCCATCCTGTAGAATTTAAACATTAATCTTGCCATAGTAAAGTTAAAGAATATTGAAAACTAGTATAAATTTTGTGGAGAATTTCTTGTTTATCCATTTTCTATCTAGATGATATCCTAAAAGCTAGAAATACAATTTACTTCTTAATCAGAATAATTTCCTGATTATTAAGTTTTGAATATCAAGATTTTACTTTGTAATTCCTTGGCTCTTAGACAAAGTTTAATGAATGCTAATGTTTTAAAAATATTCTAAAGAAGATGAATATGATGTCAATAATGAAGAAAAATGATCCATTATCAAAAAATATAAACACTACATGTATTCGCAGCTGCCATACCAGCTTTTTCTGCCCTACAGGAATAATCCCTGATGAAATAAATTAATTGATGTGCATTTTTGTTTAAAGCCTAATTATTTTCTTATGTTCAGGAAGAATCATGTTGAAGAAATATATATTTGATTATGTCACTCTCTCGCTTAAGGATCCTTGATGACTTTCTACCATCACCTGTTGCAGGGTGGGTATTTGTATGCCAAGAATAATCCATTTTTTAATCAGATTATTTGATTATTTTTCCTACTGAATTGTAGGAGCACCTTATATATTCTAGTTGTTAATCCCTTGTCAGATGGGTAGTTTGCAAATATTTTCTCCTATTCTTTGGGTTGTTTCTTCACTTTGTTGACTGTTTCCTTTTTAGCTCGATGTGGTCCAATTTGTCCAATTTTGCTTAAGTTGCCTGTGCTCTGGGGGTATTTCTCAAGAAGTCCTTGCCCAGACCAATGTCCTAAAGCATTTCCCCAATGTTTTCTTTTTGTAGTTTCATACTTTCAGGGCTTAAACAATCTTTAATACATTTTGATTTGGTTTTGTATATGATGAGAGATAAGGGTCTATTTTCATTCTTATGTATGTAGATATCCAGTTTTCCCAGCACAATTTATTGAAGAGACTGTCCTTTCCCCAATGCATGTTCTTGGCAACTTTGTTAAAGATAAGTTTGCTACAGATGCATGGATTTATTTCCGGGTTCTCTATTCTGTTCCGTTGGTCTATGTGAATGTTTTTATGTTAAACCATGCTGTTTTGGTTTTTAAAGTTCTGTAGTATAATTTGAAGTCAGGTAATGTGATTCCTTCAATTATGTTCTTTTTGCTCAGGATGGCTTTGGCTACTCTGGGTCTTTTGCAATTCCATATAAATTTTAGGATTATGTTTTCTGTTTCTGTGAAAAATGTCATTGGCATTTTGATGAGGATTGCATTGAATTTATAGATTGCTTTGGGTATGTGGACTTTCTAACAATATTGATTCTTCCAATCTATGAATATGGCATATCTTTCCATTTTTTTGTATCCTCCTCAATTTTTTTCATCAGTGTTTTATAGTCATAGAGATCTTTCACTTCTGTGGTTAAATTTATTCCCACATATTTTATTTTATTCGTAGCTATTGTAAATGAGATCACTTTCTTAGTTTCTTTTTCAGATGATTTACCATTGGCATATAGAAATGCTACTGATTTTTGTATGTTGATTTTGTGTCTGCAACTTTCCTGAATTTGTTTATGAGTTCTAATGTTTTTTTATGGAATATTTAGGTTTCTCTAGATATAAGATTACATCATCTGCAAACAAAGATAATTTGACTTTTTCCTTTCCATTTGGAATGCACTTTATTTCTTTCTCTTGTCTGATTGCTCTAGCTAGAACTTCCAGTACTAGCTGAATAACTATGGTGAAAGTGGGCACCCTTTAATATCCCTGATTTATTAAGTGCAGAGATCTAGTAAACTAAATTTATTCCAGTCCTGGGATGTGTCAGAAAGTGTTTGTATTTGTGGAAAACACAAATAAATTAGAGATAGATTCCTTGTCTTCAAGGCCCTTATAATCTATTTGAAGAGATATAAAACAAAAAATATAAAAATAAAATGGTACAATATAAAATAATATTTAGTATAAGAGTACATTAGAAATCATGGGCAGCCCACTTGTTATGACTTGAGTCTGTTATAAAAAGGTGTTTATGAGTTTTTTGTTCAGAATTCAGATCCCATCTTCCTGCAGAACACTATTTGACATATTAATCAATTTTCCTGAATAGTCTATATAATCCTATTTATGAAATTTAAAATAAGCTTTAGTACTAACAGTGATATATAATCTAATAGCATTTATTGTGACTCTTTATTTGCATGCCAAATTTAATTAATTAATTACTATGTTCATATACTCAACAAATATTTTGATGAGCATCCACTACATGGCAGGCACTGGGGTATAACTGTGAACAACACAGATAAGCTCTGTCTCCTCATGGAACACATAGTCTTTCGGGAAGAGCAGACATTGACTGATCATAATAAAGGGAAATAAGTGTTATGAAGGGGGGATTATAGGGTGTTGTGGGGACACAGCCAGAGCTTTGTTGAGCTGAGTCTTCTTACATACAGCAGGGTTAGGCTGAGGTTTTAAGGAAGAGTGGATGTAGACTGGATCTTGGAGAGAAGGAGGCAGAAGGATGGGTTCCAAGAAGAGGGAAGACATGGAAGGAAATGTACATATAGAGCCCATTTTTCCTGTGGCTGGAGTGTTGAGAATAGAGTGAAAGAAAGCTACAGGCTGGGGAAATAAGTAAAAGGCATATCATGGCAAGTTTTGTAAAGAAGTTGGTCCTTATCTCAAATGCCATGGTGGGCAGTGATACTCTCGGATTTGCATTTGTGGAAGATCCCTCTGGAAGCAGGTGAAGGAGGAGTTGTAAGGGTCAGAGGTGAGAGCAGGGAGACCAGCTGGCTGATCTACCAGAGACAGTAGACGGTAGGCTGGCTTAAGGTATTGGCAATGGAGATGCAGAGAGTGGATGGAAGCAAGCTGGCGGAATGAATCATGACTGGAGATTGATAAGCTATGGGAGGTGAGGGAGGAGCAGCAGAAGACTTCCAGGTTCTAGTAACAAATGCCTGCAGTGTACCTCTCTCCCCATCTGATCCAGCAATGTGAAAGGGGCTTGGTTTTGCTCCCTCTCAGGCACAGGCCACATTGTAGGAATGGAGCCCCTGGCCAGGCAGGCCCAGCAGAGCACAGCAGGGTGAAGTAAGAGAATGACTCTGGGTGTACACACCCAGCAGGGAGGAGAGACCCTGGCCAGGGCAGTGCATGTGTGCATACACACACACACACAGACACACACACACACACACACACACAAGCACCTCCTGACATCTGCAACTGATCTCATATGGATCGACCTCAATATTATCACAGGCCGGTCTGACATTCAGAGCCTGGCCATTTTATTCTCCTCTTGGACATAATTTCTAACCTCAGACAAGGTTGTACTGAGACAATGATAAAATGGAACGGAGCAAGGCCATTTCATACTTTTGCCTAACCACAGACAAAAACGTGGTTATTGTGCTACCCACAAAACACCCAAACATAGAATTGCCTTCCTTTTCTAAGAGCATCCAATTGAGATCAAACTCTGCTTCCTTAGGTCCTCTCTCAAATGATCCAACTCAAATCCTACAGAATTGTCTAACACCCTCTTACTGAGACATCCCACAGTTTCCCAGGTTGTGTGTTCTCTCTCACGGCACAGAATAATAAACCCAACTTGTTCAACTACATATATGTTCCTAGTGGTTTTTGGCTGAGGGCAGAAACTTAAAGGTAGCAATTTATAAATTAACAACTGCCCGCCTATACATGATGCACCGGCATTTTAGCACTGTAAAATGGCATACAGTGGGTACACAGTAAACATTTGTTAGATAAACAAGCAAAGAATTCCAGCTCAGAATCCTTTAGACCTGTTTCTTGGTCTTAAATTCTGATCTAATCCCGCACCGAAAAAGAAAGCAGGGAAAAATTTTAAAGCGAAAACAAAAACAAAAGAACAAATCCCGGAGGATTTATGAGTAACGCTGCTTCAGTCACGACAACCTAACTTTTTTTTCTTTTTTTTTTTACTTTGATTTTGCTCAGGGAACTTTTAGCATTACTCATCTTTAATTACCTTAATTTCATGCTTAACCCAGGCACAGAAGAGATGTTTATAATTTCAGATGAGAGAAAATGAAATTCCCCTCAGCAAAGTGAAATTTTAAAATTCAAAAGGAAGAACAATGCATCAAATCACAAAAGAAAACCTCTTACATTTCAAGGTATTTTTGTGAATACTGTATTAAAGAGCTCAAATTTTGTTTTGTAAACAACATAAAGCAAAACACATCCAATAGAGAAAGAGAGAGAGAGATAAAGAGTGAAACCAAAATCCATTTGTTTCTGGGAAGTGAGATATTCAGGAAATGTTAATTTTTTTAAAAATTTCTGGTATTTTCTATATCTTAAAATAAACCCAAGAATTATTTTACAATTAAAAAGAAAACAAAAGTAATTCAAACAAATTAATAAGTCTAAGTGGAATGGGAAATATGGTAACTATCTAAGTCTTGATAAAGGTTCACCAACCTCTTCTTTTCCTTTTTCTGTAGTTTCTTTGACACTGACTAAGCCACTGGCTCAAAGACCAAGAAATCACCCTGCGAAGCCTTTGATAAATTTCAGTTTGCAGAACTAATTTTCTGAGTTTGAGAAAGGAAGTAATGAGAAAATGGAAATATGAAAAAAGTTACCAACACTTGTGCATTATGGATGGTAACATTTAGCAGTTGCTATGAGAGGCATATACCAAGATCCTATTTTGCATTTTTAATACACTTCTTGTATTTGTTGAAAAAAGCTAGTGTGAACAGATACATCTCCTTGATGAGGACGCTACAACTGACACTCCTCTTCACTGTGGAAAATCCCAAATATTCTGAAGACACGGAAAATATAGCAGAAGGCACAACCATTTTATTTTATTTTTTTAAACTACCGCTTAGTTTCTCTTTCATTACTGAAATGTGAGTCTGATTAGGATCATAATATTGATGGATAACATAATGATTAAAAGAATGATTAGTCCTCATTTAACAGAGTATGTCAGTGTAGGGCTGCCGGCCTCATATTTCCTAACTGAAGAGAACGTTCGGCAGAACAATATTTATTTTGGGAGAGTCTACATCCCAACAGTAACATCCTAACTGGAAAATGTCTGCATTTCACTTTCGCGCTTTTCCATACACTTGTCAGTGATCTTCAGCCATGTTTTCTGTTTTGGCTACACAATAACAACTTAACGTCAAACGCTCAAAACCCCTTTTTATTTTCTTCAAATATTTACGTGGCATTTAACGCTTTTTGGAAAGCTATCCGTCTCTACATCAAACCAAAAACGGGATTTTAAGCTAAAAATTCTGGAAGCCACTGTCCAAGGGGAGCAATTCAGAAGATAAATGTCATTTTATAAATTGGAAGAGCAACAAGATTCATTCACTGTTGCCGGCCAAAGTGGTATTGGTTTCAGACCACAGACTAGGGGTGAAGGGGATTATAGAAGCACAGATGGGGGGAATTATCCATATTCAAATGAAAGCTTCTAACTTGTGCATAACTAATACTTTTTGAGGAGGTGGCAAGAGGTTTGGGGATTTGTTTGTACTTTCTGCCTTTTCTATGCTCTCTGCAACCATCTGCCAAGAAGTGGTGGCTAGTTCTATTTGACATTGCCATCATAACCCTATCAGAATAATAAAATGATACATATCCGAGTAAAAAGATAAGAAATAGAATAAGATTGTTAATAAGCAATCCAATGTCAGGACTGAAATAAAGATGTTGAAAATCTTCTAATCTGATATAAAAAATAAAATCTATATTTTCACTGAGTTCTCTATACCAAGAAAGGTGATGTCCTTGTCATGAGAGGTTATTCCCACAGGGCCCAGGTAAAGACTAGATGTGTGAAACCATCAGGCCTCCCTGGCTTGTAGCTAATTACTTTAATTGAAATAACCTGGAAGCTGGGGAATCTGGTGGAGGAAAGTGATGGTGGTGACAGAGGTAGACAGGAGAGATGCTGTCTGTAGAAGAATCTACATCGAGGGAAGAAAAAGTCCAGTTTAGGAAGCCAGACCCAGAAGCAGTATCTGAGGTTCTCAGGTGAGTGTTGTTACAAGTTCTTTGGGGTTACTGGCATTTGAATAGGTCACACTCAGGCTCTGGAGGAGAAGCTGAGTATGTGTGAAATCACTAAGGTTTAACCACTCAACCAGGGGTCTAATGCCTAGGAGCACTGTGTGCGTACTGAGATTATGATAAGCACAGGACTACCAATCTACAACAGTGCTGAACAGGAGTGGAATGGGAGGAGGAGTCCTTCCAATTCTATTATCCATCTCTAACTACAAGGAAGCAAGTAGTCTTAGGCTTATGAAGATAGCAGATTTAGAATCATCATATGCATGCTATGAAGATACTATGAAATGAGAATTACAGTTTATCAAATGTTAATTTATGCACGTTAATATAGAATAACTCATAACTTCTAATATTTACCTCATTTTCCCCTGAAAGATGACATATAACATGTAAGTACAGTTTACAGGAAAATAATAAAGCACCCATGTAACCACTACCTAGCTTACTAAAGAAGTAGAATATAGGGTTTTCTTGCCTTACTTTTATTTATATTATAGTACAAATATGTATCCCTGAACAGCACATTGCTTTGTTTTGCATGTTTTTAATCTTACATAAATGACATCAAACCGGATATGTTCTTCTTTCACTTGCTGTTCTTGCTCAACATTTAGTTTTTGAGTGTCATTCAAGCTGATGCATTCAGCTATAGGTCATTTCGTGCTATGTGAAATTCCACAGTATAAATATGCCACAGTTTGTGTACTGTTGCAACAACTTTGGTTGTTTCCTATTTGGCACTAATGTGAACAATGCCAATGTAAAAATTCCAATTTTATGTAAACACATGGAAGTCTCTCATACAGTATTATTAAGAGAGTCATTGCTGCATTAAAGGGTTATTAAACCTAAGTTCAGTCATGGAAAATTGCTTTCAAAGAGCTTGTGCTGATTTGGACTCTCACCAGTACTTACGGGATTTCTCCTTGCTTCACATTCTCCAACACTAGCTATTATCAGACATTTTTCAGATTCCCTCATTTGTTGGAAGTGAAATGGTATTTCACTGTGATTTTATTTTGCTTCTCCTTGATGACCAATAAAGTTAAACATCTTTTAATTTGCTATGAACTATTCCTGTTTCCTCTTCAATGAATTGCTTTTTATCTTTTCCCTTGGTTTGACTTCTTATTGTTGACATACAGGAGTCCTTGCTGTGTTCTGGATTCTAGTCTTTGGCAGTTGTGCATTTTGCACGTAACTTCTCCCAGTTGGAGGCTTGAATTTTTATTTTCTTTATGGTGTCTTTGATAAAAATCAATTCCAGATATAAATTTTAATACATTTTCAATCTTTCATGTTTTGTGGGTTTTTTTTTTTTTAGGTCTTAATAAATCTTATTGCAAATAAAGTTCATAAAAACTCTCCTATAGTGTTATAGAAAGGTTTGGAGTTTTGCTTTCCACACTGTATTGTCTGAATCATCGTCCTATTTCATATTTTTTCTCATCTGTAAAACCCATTTCCTAAATAGTCTATCTTACCCTACTGATCTGTCATGATCTGTCAAATTTGTCATATCTGTCAAATATCTAATTTCTACACACATGAAGGTCTGATTCTGGGACCGCTTTCCTATTCCATTGTTTCATTTGTCTATTCATTTATCTATATTTCAAGATGGTACTTTTTAGATTATTAGGTCTTTATAAATACTACTGCCTCATAGTATAAATCCCAACCTTCTTGAGAGGCAATTTCTACTCCCATATTTTTTAACTACACATTTAGATACCGTTATTATTTTAAACAGTCAATGTTGTTTAGTTTTACCAGGTTTTTGCCACCATTTTTTTTCTTGAATTTCATACTTTCCTTCAGAGACAATTTTCCTTCCTCTTGAAGTGTAATTTTAGAAGTTTTTTTAAGTGAAAGTTTGTAATTGACAACCTTGGTTTTTGTTGTTGTTGCTAATGTTTGAAAACATTTTTATTTTGTCCTCATTCTAAATAAAAACAATCATTTTTCTGGGTATGCAATTCTAGGATGACAATTATTTTCTCAAAGGACTTTGAAAATTTTTTTCCGTATATTTGTGGTTTCTAAAATTATTGTTATGTCAATTTAATTGTCGTTCTTATAGGTAATTTGAGACCACTTAAAATTAATATTTACCTTGGATTTTTTGGATCATGCAATTACCATGAATTCCAGCTCTAAATCTGTGTGGGAAATATCCATGGTTATGTGGTTAGGTGGCATTGCTCTTGGAGAGATCTTTCTTTTCTTTCTTCCTTCTTTCATGCATCTTTATATTTATTTATTTAGCAACTCCACCTGGAAAAAAAACTGAGGTAATTAAGTGTGTATCCTCACTGATTTCCACTGAGAGTGTTGCTTTTTGATTGTTTTGGTCTCCAGTCTAGCCTACAGGTTCAACTCCTGTCTTCTGTATACACGGAACTTCAAAACCTAGGTTTTGACCACAAGGGATTTTCAAATATCCCTATAATAAATACCTGTTCCAGTACTTATTTATTTTTATGGATTCATGGTGGCTTAAAGTGCCTGGTCTCTAATGATTTCTCCAACTTTTCCAAAAGCTCAGCCATACTTTTAAAAAGATAATGTTTACATTTTACCAAACATTTCAGGTACCCTACATAGAGAATGTTTTTCAAATACCAAATCAGATGTGTTGTGAGAAACAGAAAACTCAGATTTTGTTCTTCAAACTCTACTTCATTAAAGAACTGGTAAGCCTTTTTGTCAGTTACAAGACACAGGTATCTTGATTCTGCAAGATCTCAATTCAATACTGATTCAGTACCTCAACTGCTGATATTCCTGCCCTTCACAATCGCTTTCATTGTCTACTGTTTGTTCACCTTTCCTCTGTATCCTTCTGCTTTCTTTTCCCTGGGTTTTCCTTTGTCTTCTATTGACTTTGAATGGCATTGTTGAAATCAACAAATAAAGATCAAGTTTCTGCTCTAAAGAAACCTTGGGTTAGTATGGGAAAAAAGTATCAAAAAATGTAAACAGAGCTTATGCCTGTCTGAAGTCTACTCGGGAGAAAATAAAGTACAAATGAAGTACAATGGAAAATGGGCCCATAATTGTCATGTGGGATTTATCACACATATCAGAGATGATCATGCTTCCTTAACTAGGTGTGGAATCCTGTCATCTAGGGGATTAGTAGAATACAGAGAGGTTTGTCTCTGTTATGGGACCTAACACTGGTCTATTGTCTATTTGACATGTAATAGTAAATCTTTCTCAACTCCAGACAGAGTGTTGGAAGATTTTGGAAAGTTGAAACAAGCCTTGGTTTCTTTTGCCAGTTTTGACATTTTTAGATTTTAAACAGTCTTTAATTTGGTGAATCAGGCATTGATAAACCTTCAGGGTTGTAGTAATGCCAGTAATTCTATACTCCATAATATAATATTCGGCACGACATACTTGAGTGTAAAATATTTGTCTTTCATCTAAAGGAAAATATTTTTAGATTTTCTTTTAGAAAATTGTTTAAACAAAGTTAGGTGATCAATAGAAGAATTTGTTTTAAATAGTGATCATTAAAATTTGCTGCACAGATATACTATTAATAAGAATACAAACAATAGATTGTGAAAATGGTCAGGAATGCTACAGGGTTTCTAGATAAACTTATGATACGTGTAGAAATGAGAAAATGTCTGTACAATCACTTTTCTGAATGGTAGACAGGAATATTTGGAACCCAACCATCTAATACCTGATCCTATCTAAATGCAGGCACATTTAATGAGGGTCCACCTTTTGACCAGTGAATGTTGTTGCCTAGATCTAGGTCTCCAGGTCAGGAACAAGCTGGATCAAAAGTCATCTAGCAAAGAAAAAGGTACCACCTTTTGACTAAGTTCACTTCCTGCCCCATGAGCCTACAGCTCTTGTTTTAATTGAATATGCAATATGCCAATCCCTTTTACACACTGTTTCCTCTAATGTCTTTTCATCCTGTTATTAACAAGTGTAATATCAACATATCGCCTTTATTTATGTATCTTTTGGAAATGGCACCACTTTTGGATTGTTTTCACTACCCTTCCTCCAGCCCCTAATTCCGCCACTGCTTGCAACTGGCCACGCGATGACACAAAGTAAGAGCACAGAAGACAGAACATTAAATTTCGAAGAGGAATGGGGATGAGCCGGGAAGGCAGTAGCTGAGAGTAGGTCTGGATACACTTTCATGAGTGTAGCTATGAAGCATAGGCTAGATGAGCACAGTGTCATCTACAGCGTAGAGATTTTTGATGGTTTTATTTATTGTTCCTGGCACATATAAGGTCCTCAATAAATGTATGTGAGAGGGATAAAAAGTTAGTGATAAGAGTGTTCAGTCTGAACTTAGGAAGTTGATTTGTTTTCATACTTTCCTCTAATAATAATATAACATCAGTCTAAGTAGAAATTCATCATTTTAGGTAGAGTCATTTTAGTTTATTTTGTATAAAGAACATCAGGAAATTAATAATGTATGATATTCTTGTTTTTCTGCATTATCCATGCCTGAAGTGAGCATAGTCATTGAGGCTATGCTATCCAAAACAGACATTAATATTTATGTGGTAGCAGCTTCCAGAAGAGCAGACATAGTACCCTGGGGAAATAATTCACTTCCTTCGGATCAGTCTTGCATCCCAGATCCTCATCAGTGAACAAATGCCCCAGAATATCTCCCCTCAAACAATCCCACACTTCCCCTCTCCTTCTTATTTCTACTTTTCCATTATTCTGCCAAAGTCCCATCACTCTATATTTCAAATGAGGCAGGTGCTAATGAAGGCATTAATTTTTTTAATCAATTGAAAATGCCATGAACAAAGTGTTCATGTAACTCTATGTAGTAGATGTTTTTAGAAAGTGGGCTGTAACAGCAGGTTGTTAAATATATGTTGGCTGAATAATAATGTATGTTTTAAGTGCATTAGGGAAGCTTGTTTTGTTAAAGAAATTACATAGTAAGTTTTGGTAAATTTTAAAGTCTGTCCACAGAAGTATCTAATTGGAACAGGGAGAATGATCCCTCTCTGCTTTTAAAAATCTGGATTTTCATGGTTTGGAATTACCCAAAACAGGTGCATATCTGTAAAACAAACTGTTTTTTCAAGAATAGCATCCCTGTGTGTAATCATTTAAAAAAATGTTTAACCTTGGTAAGCGGTATTTTCAAGAAAAACATAGATGAATCCTGGATTCTTAACCTGGTTCAGGAGGTTCTAAGATAAGGATCCCCAATACAAATGCCTTTAGGGATCAGGCAGATACAATACATGAGAGAAGCAGGCTAGTTGTGATGCAGTAAGGAGTGGTGGGGACTATGGCAAACTGAAAACCGTGTGCTTTAGCTCAAGAGTTTCTGTCAACTCTTGCCTTGTGGAATGAAGATACTGCCAGATTGTCTTTTATAAGAAGAGGAAAAAAAAAAAAAACAACCCAGGATTTACTGTGAATTTTCCCACTCGTAAAACATTTAACACACAAAATCACACGAGTGAAGATATGATCAGGCCATTCACAGAAGAAGAAATGCAAAACGTCAATAAACATTTGAGAAGGTGAATTTAACTTCATGAGTCATCAGGAAAAGGAACATTAAAACAAGAATGGGATGTTGTTTTGGTTGCATCAGCTTTAAGGATTGCTAAGGAGTCCAGCAAAGGGAACTCTTGAACACTGCGGGTAGCAGCATAAAGTGACACAACCACTTTGAAGAGCAATTTGGTGATATTTAATAAGATGAAAGACACATGTACCCTATGACCAGCAATTCCACTTCTGGATTATAAGCTAGAGAAAACCACACGCATTGGTAGATAAAGACAGAATGTGAATATATGCAGCATCATTGTTTGAAACAGCAAATCTTGGAGACAGCCTAATTGTCCAGCATAAAAAGTTCAGAAAAATATGCTACAGTATATTCTTAAAATGAAATGTGGTGCAGCATTTTAAAAAATCATCCAAAACTACATCGCAATAAATAAAAAATATACTACTAAGCAAATAAAATCCAAAAGACATGAAAGACAATATGCAGATTATGCATAAAGTTTAAAAACCTAGAAAATAATATTATATTTTATTTATATATACATATAGAATGTGTACACACATATATAGTATAAAATTAAGTATTTATACATATTTCAATATGAAGAGAATGAAAAACATGCATGAGAATAATAAACATCAAATTCCAAAGAGTGAAGACCTCTAGGGGAAAGGAGGATGCAGAGAAATGGAATTAGAAGCGTACAGAGAGGTTTCCACTTTAGCTACAATGTTGTAGTGTATAAACAAGAGTAAAGATTCAATAATGCATAAAGGATTACATACATTTTCATTGTATAGTCTCTATATTTTAAGTAAATGTAATTAAATACTTTGTATTGAAAAAAACCATCATGTACAGTGAGCTGCTCTGCTCAAGTAAAGGAGGGCATACCTCAAATCCTCCAACTAGACTGGCCACTCTTTTAGCCTTTTTTGTGATTCTTCTCCAACTCTTGGATCGGTCAACATTGGTGTTCTCCAGAGCTTTGTCCTGGGATAACATCTCTTTTCTATCTATCCTTGCTCCTACATGCTTCTATCCAGTCTCGTAGTTTTAAAAGCCATCTATATGCTGATGACTCTCCCATTTCTATTTTTACCCAGAACTTCTTCCCCCTAAAATTCTGACTGATTTATTCCACTGTCTACTTAACGTCTCTGCTTGCATGTCTGTTAGACATCTCAAATATAACACGTCTGTCACCCAACTCCCAATTCCTACCCTTACGCTTGCCACAGCCTTCCCCAGCTTGGTAAGCAGCAGCTCCACCCTTCTGGTTGCTCAGGCCCCAATCCATCGAGTCAACTTAGAATTCTCTTTCTTTTATACTTCGCATCCAACCAGTCAGCAAGTTATATGATTCTACCTTCCAAGCATATTCAGAATCTGACCACTCCTCACCACTTCCACTGCTACCACCTGGTCCAAACCAATGCCAGCCTTTGCTTGGATTGCTGTAATAGTCAGCAGATCTCATTACTTCCACTCTTGCGCCTCTTCGATTTATTCCCAACACAGCAACCAGAGCGATCTTCTAAAACGGAGGCTAGGCTATGTCACAACTTGCCTCAAACTCTCCAATGACTTCCCACTTTCCACTAGTAAAAGCCAAAGTCTTTTCAGGTCCACAAGGCCCCACAGGGCATGGTTCCTCTTGATACTGTCGTATTTCTTTCCTAGCTCTCTCTCATTCTGCTACATCTACTGACCTCATTGGCCTTCCTTCCAAAGCGCAAGGCTGGTCCCAGGGTCTACAGGACACTACACTGCCTATTCCCTCTATCCTACATTATGGATCGCCACAGTTCTAATCACCATTTGCCATACTGCTTCTCTGTCTACTTTTTATCATCTCTTTCCTCCCCAATAATTTAAATTTCACGAAGGCTGGGAACTTTGTTTGTTATTTATTGCTATATCCTCAGCATCTAAAATAGTATGTAACACATAGTAAGCACTTAGTAAACATTTATCGAATGATTTAATAAATAGAGATAAAAATAGCTTTATCAGAAGAATGAATAATTGACACAGAATCAAGATTTTTAAAAATAATATTCATTGGAATTATACAGATCAAATTTTCATGGATTTTGTAAAGATGTGGATTTAGATTTAAAAATCACTCATGTAAGATAGGAAAGTACTTGTTTCCATGTAAAACAAACTGGCATATTTTCACTGATCATACATTTAATATCTGTTAATATATGTATCTAAATATAAATATCTACATTAAAAAGTTGATACAGACAGACTGCATTTACAGCAGAAAATAAGAGAAAGCTAATTTATGACACCTATTCAGGGACCAGATTTTTAGTCTCTCAGGAAAAGAATAAAATCATACCCAAGCATATCCTACTCTCTCCATGGAGAGTAATGAATTAATTTATAATGAAATAAGGTACCAGTTTAATTTTCTTCCCCAAAATTAACTGTCCTTAGCTTTCTAAGAGCATCCAATAATTTTTTGGTAACTATCTCCCATGTCTCTCTCTTTGCAACATTACCAATATACTTCACTTTATTGATATTTTTAACTGCAAATATAATAAGTCTAGAGAAAATATACAAAATATAAATATGGAGCTTAAAAAGTTGCTGAAGACAAGCAATGGTGAATCTTCCTACTGTATATGTTTCCTTTCCTAAAGGAAACATATTTGTTTATTCCTAGTATTCTAGACCTTTATTCAAGTCTTTTCCCTTTACATTAGTGTCTTACCTTCCTTTATCAGGATTTTCTTAAAGTTGGTCCCTTATAGGGAAGGAGATAAATGTTCTTTTTAAGGAGGGATCAAAGCTTCTCTTCCTTTCCATCAAAGCCTCTCTCCAGGGCGTTGAACATTGAAAGAGCTAAATAAGTGTGTATTGAATGCAGGGATGTATGAAAGTGTAGCTGTATCAACACATGGTAAAAATACAGGGGGTATGTGGGACCCAGCATATCTTAAAATAATGCTATGGAATTTTTGTAAATGTAAAAATAGATGAGACATATTTTGTGATGATCCATCCTCCCTTCCCTATTTTTTAATGCTTAATTTAAGAATGGAACATTTGATATTGAAATGTTAGACTTTATAAAGATGTAATAATTAAAATGAACCAGTTAATGAGGCAGAGCAAGAATGAGACAAGAACAAGCTTTTCACAGCATCTTTGCATCAACAGCCAGGCCATGATGGGAAATGTTCCCATCCTGCAAGAAACAAGGAACGCAATCGAGAGCCAAACCTTAAATGGCCGTTGTCTAATGTGATAATTAAGAGAACAACGTAGACTACTTCCCTTGTATTCTGCCCTTTCCAAACTGCTCATTCTGATAATAAATTCACCTGTCTCTGTAGAAAAGGCAAACAAGCAGCCAGTCCTCAACTATGTCAAGTGAACACATCTCCATAGAATACAACAGCTTTCTGACGTCGACATTGTACTCTCTGGTTTAAATGTACGGAAGGGTGAACAGTAATCCAAAAGTACTCACTGCTTTGCTGCATAAAGCTAATACTGATAAATTAAAATTTGCTGAGTTTTATTCCAAAGGAGAAATAATGCCGCCCCCCCCCCCCAATATTTAGTGGTATCTGGCCAGTCCTGAATCCCTCATCTTTGTGGAGTGCTCTGTCCTGAAAACTTTATGCCCCAAAAAAGCAATGTCTATGCACTTTCTGTAAATCAATGCTGATGATTATAAAAATGTGGTTCCTTCAGCTAAAGAACTCGAAGTGTTAGAAGATGGGAAAAAACAGCAATATTCAGAATTCTATTAAGCAGAAAGACTAAGTCACCAAATTAAAAAGATTTACAGTTATCTTTTTTGTTTTTTTTTTTTTTTTACACCCACAGAGAACTTAAATACAGTTACCTTTAATGCCTGGGCTTTTCAGTGAAGTTTCCAGAAAAATAAAAGATATAATAATGTATAAAAGGTAGGACAAGTAACAACTATTAGAAATCACATAAAAATATAAGGATTTGTTAGTATGCAATAACACCTCTAAGAATTGTTTAGTGATTCAGAATTCCATCTGCAGACTAATGAGAATCGAGGCAAACTTTCCGCCCTCATTTGCTTTGAGATTGTTTGCCCTTCTCCTCATATGGTTCCTTCCGCTTTTCAAATTCCTCTACCAAGGGAATATAGAAAGATTATTAATCTTTCAAATTTATTATTCATTTCTGTCTAAATGAAAGTGAAGCAGAAGAGAGGATGTCAAATTAAGAATATAAGAGACACAGTCCAGAAAGGAGAATGCTGATGTAAAGGAAAAATAAACTTAGATCTGATTTGAAATTGGAGAGCAATCCGAATGTTCACTGATGTGAGTTCAACAATATCATTTATTGAGTAGTTATGTTATAAGAAGTACTGAGTGTCACATACGGTGCCAGGAGCTGAAGATTGTATTAATAGCTCACGTTCAGGCAGGGGCTGTATCAGATGCATGTCAGAACTTAGGACTGAGGATAAATCATGGTGGTTGTGTCCATTAGATATCATCATGTTATAAACCACCTCAAAGTCTACTGGCTTAAAACAACTATCATTTTTCTTCCCTCCAAGAGTTATAGGGATGGCTCGGTGATTCTGCTAGTCAGTGGTGCTCAATCACACCAGCTTCTGATTAGCTAGGTGGCTTTGCTGATTTGGGATAGACTCCCTCTGAGACCTCGAATGAGACAATCGAACTTACTCTCATCTTTGAGCACAATAGTCTGTTTTTGTTCTGATGATTAGGCAGAAAGCCAAAGTGTCCGTGGCCTCTTGAGACTAAGCTTGGAGCCAGCATTTTTCATATTTACTTCTTCCACATTCCATTGGCAAAAAGAGGTCAAAAGGGTAGTCACCTCAAGTCACAGGGTAGAGAAATAGACTCTACTGACTGAGGGGAGGAGCTGCAAAATCACATTGAAAAGAGTGTGTGCAGAGCAAAGAGTGAAGAATTAGAGCCACAAAATGGGGACAGGAAACGACTTAAGGAAATCTGAATTTGACTTCAAACCAACTCAACTAAGATAATGAAGTTGAGCAAGTGAGAAAGGAAAAGGAAGCAAAGAACCTAGAAATTCCACCCACCATTCAGGCAACAATGTCTTCGGATCATGAAGAGAAGCTTTAACTCAGGCATCAACAGAGGGGATCGGCAGTCAGCACTGAAGTACCTGGAAAGGTAGGACATGCTAAATCCTAGTGCTAAGCCCTGACTTTACTGTGATCTATGACCAGGGTGAGGCTGCATCTTTAGGTAGAGACTGAACATGGTAGTGCTCAATAAACTGTGTTTTACTGCAGAAAAGTTTTGGCTTATTTAGACAACCACGGATACCTAGGGCTGATTGCTTCCAGAAAATTCAGTAATTCCAATAATTTCAAAGCCACACTTTTATTTGGTTTTAGACTAATTAGAATTAGTTCTTGCTTTCCTTCTGACAAAATCCCTTTGGTCTCCTTCACCACATATACAATGATTCATTGCTGTGTTCTCAGCTTAGGTACATCTGGCTGAGAGCAAATATTCAATAGTGAAAAGAAATGAGAGCCAGACTCAGCCATTCTCTTCTGATTACATTATGACTCAGGAGGACACTCACCAGTAGTTTTATTCATTATTGGATATTAAAATCAAAGGCCTTTAATATGCAGCAACAGAGTTCTCCAAATTGAAGCCCATCTGTGCATTCTTGTAGAAGTTTTCATAGCATAATACATAGGCAATTTTAATAAACTCATTATTTTTTCAGTCCGTCCCAAAGGACTGAATAAAACTTTAGCCTTATCTTGATACATCTTGGAGCGGCACTAGCTCTTTGCTCAATCTAGTTATTTTAAGACTAGATTGGGCTGACCACGGAGGATGCGGTCACCAGTTTTAAAGAGCTACCTGCTGCTCTAATGCAGGCCGTAGTGTCTGTCCCAGGACATAGATCCTTTTTCTCCCTCTTACCTATCTCAACAAATTTCTGATAGCTCCATCAGCCTTCATATTTTTCTGATTAAAATCTAACATTCTAGTAACACTGCCTTTTGAATCCATCTTGCCTTCTCTTATCATAAATACCAGTGAAGGGAATTTTAGAAATGGAAAACATAATCTGAGTGAACTTCCAAAGTGTGGTTTTCAGATACTGAAAGAAACTTTGGAGACAACAAAACTGTGCTGCTAATACCTGCACTTCCATCGACTTCAGTTATAAAATTTAGAGACCTGTTCAACTACTTCCTCTACCCCCGTACCAATTGTTTTTCAGTTCGTATCCCATCTCCAATGCCAGAACATTCTCCCCAACATTCTTTTATAGTTGGGAGGAGTAAGCAAGAGATTATAATAGAAAATGGATTCCAGAAGAGTCAGACAGATCCGTGTTTGAGTCTTGGAGAAGTTATTCAAACCTCACTAAGCTTTCTTTTCTTCATATTCAAATGAAGTTCAAAATTCTTTCCACTTCATAAGGTTGTTGTGAGAAATGAATGAGATAGGACATGTCCAGTTTTCAGATTAAGCATTTAATGCAAGTGAAAAATTATTATTATTATTATTGCTACTGGAGTAGGGCAATGACGCACTCAATCTTCACATCTGTCTTAAAGACAAACCGAATGCAATATCAGCTAGAAGCAGTATTTACTATAGCACTTACCATTAGTCAAGCACTGTTACAAGCATTTTATATATATTAATTCATTTAATACTTAATACAAGTACTATATATATATATATGGTAATTCTTTTAATGCTTATAACAATGCTGTGAGGAAGTACTGCTCTTGTTCCCATCTTGCACATAAGGGAACCATGGCACGAGAGGTTACATAACTAACTAGAAAGTTGCAGGGTCAGAATTCTAACCTGGGCAGTCTGGTTCCAGAGGCTATTCTCTCAACCCCACCATGTTGTACAGCTTCTGGAAAGAAACTGCCTGTAGGAGAGGAAAAATGCTGTAGTTATTACAGATTTCTCCAGTGGTTGCATAGCTCTAATTAGGTGTATGGCTTGTTGACTGACTTGGGTATTTCAAAATGCTTTCCCTTCCTCTTTTAGAATATAAAATCCTCAGGGTCAGAGACAATGTGTATTGTTTCCTTTATGCTGAGTACAACTTTCTGTGTCCTGCAGGTCCACGGGTAGGTTTTATTGTCATTCTCTTTGTCTTTCATTTTCCCATGGGGCTTCTAAGAACTATAAGTGGGTCCCGGGAGCTGAGATTTAAAAAGACCTGGGGTTTGGCTTCCTCCTCCTACTTGTAAAATTTTCATTATCACTTTGGAGGCAGCAACAGACTTGTCCGTGTAAAGGAATCCCAGCATTCTAGAGAACAGCACTCATTTACGGAAACTTGAAATGACGGTGTCTACAGCTGCCAGCCTCCTGCTTGGTGGTGAGCCCTGGCACAGCCAGGAGCCTCTTGGCAGAGCCAGTGGGTTCCCTGGGCCAAGGCTCACATGCCCCTGAAAGCTGAAAGGTGAGAACTAATCCAGAGGGAAGCCAAAGAAAAAAGCACTGAGTGGTATTTTTCAATCAGTAGAATATTTTTCATTTGAAGATTTTTGGTTCTGTATTAGCTGAAGAGATGCAAAGCTCCCATACAGAGTTATATATTAGTGTCACCTTAGAGCTAGTTTCTAGTTTATATCATACGCGATTCTTGCCTTTTATCCCTTTTTCCTTTTCTCCTTCACTCTTTCTTTCTGGTTCTCCTTTGCATTTCTTATTGACCCCATGTTTATAAATCACTAACCCTTGTCCTGCTGCAAGGATTTTGATCTGTGTTTCCCAGCTGACACTCTTTCACAGATGGTATTGTCAGAAACCTCTGGATTTTAGGAAAACTGGCTCACTTTCCTACTATGTGTAAATTTTGGTTTAGTGAGTCTGTGGGAAAAGAAAACCAGGCAGAATGCAATTCCTGTTTCTTCCTTGTATGATATTTTGGTCATAGGTACTCCAGAGGACAGTTTGAAATAGAATGTGAACATATCAACAATTCAAAACTCATTCTCTAAAAAGAATTTCACACAGTCCCTAATAATTGTAAAAGACACATTTACACATCAATCTGAACTCACTCTTGCAATACAAAGATTGGCATAACTGATTTCTAAGGAGAGAGAGAGATTGATTGATTGGTATCAACCTAAAATTTCTTTTACCTAAAAGACTGAGTTTCATGGGTCTGTGGTCCTGTGGTCCTACACAGCCACCCCTCAGTATCTGTAGGGAATTGTTTCCAGGACCCCCCACCCTGATGGATACCAAAATCCATGGATGCTCAAGTGCCTTATATAAAATGGTGTAGTATTTGCATATAACCTATGCACGTCTTCCTGTATACTTTAAATCAACTCTAGATTACTTGCAATACCTAATATAATACAAATGCTATATACATAGTTGTTATATTGTATTGTCTAGGAAATAATGATAAGAAAAAAGTCTGTACATGTTCAGTACAGACAAAACCATCTTTTTTTCCTCCAGAATATTTTTGATCTATAGCTGGTTAAATCTAGGGATGTGGATCTCATGGATATGGAGGGCCAACTGTATTATTAAAAGCTTGCAATAATTTTATAAGGAAATCACACACCCATCCCATTTAGGAAGGGTCTGGCATATCTGTCATCATCTGAGCCTAAATCTGAGCCTGATCGAAGCCTTAATAGAAGTGAATGGATCCTCAAGTTAGCTGGGCTAAACTGACTCCAGGAGAATCTCTTACTCTGGGCTCCAGGAGCCCCTCGTATCCCGCATTCATTCTTTACTCTGGGCTTAGAACCTGAGGGTAAAAGGAGCCATAGACACGATCCTTACTCTGAAGGAGCTTACATCCTTATTATATCACAAACATAATACACGCTTGACAATTAGAGAAGAATTAAGTGAGAACCCCTGGGCTCTAAGGGAGAAACAACCAGAGAGCTTTGTGGGCTAAGCAGTAGAAGAATTTATGAACAAAATAGGACTTGAATTTGGACTTGATGGTGGACAGGACTGAGAAGATAAAGAGCAGAGGAAGCACTCCTGGTCACAAGAACGCCAGAAGGAAATGTATCCCAGAATGGTGGGATAGAAGACGGGTAGAACACAAGACTGAAGGAGAGTTTTGACTGGAATAGGATGGGAATGGGGTGGAGATCTCTTTGGGGATTTTTAGCAAGAAAACGATATGTTGAACCATAATTTATTCAACAAATAGAAATTGGGCACCTACTCTGAGGAAGCCGTTGTACCTAATGAATGAGTCAAACCGTTTGCTCTAGAAAAAGCTTAGAATTCAGCAGAACCTATTTCATAAGTCTTGTTTAAGAAAGATGCATTTGAATGAATATATGTGTTTTAAATGAACATTACAGCAAGGTTTGGGAGAAAGTTTTATTATTAAGTTCAATGTAAACCCTCTTAAAGCCTTCGTTAAAAATTCTTCTGCTTCACTCTCTTGGTCCAAATCCACTTAAAACTCAATTGCAGTACTTAGTGGCACAAAAATATATGTGGCTCAGAAAATGTCTCCAAAGACTGGCATTTAATTTTGTCCATTCTCAGAGTTCATGATATGAATTCTGAGGGTGGATATAATTTCTGGATTTAGATCCTCTTAGCCCGACAGGATTTTTTTTTTTTTTCTCTGTAGGTTTAAGATGCTCTTTCCTCATTCTGGCTATGACCTGCCAGAATCTCTTACCCAAAGCAGACACTAACATCTGTTGTTTTCACTTGGGATGCTTCAGAGTGCATGAGCCATATTACTTGTCAAGATCGGACAAGCGACTCACTGTGTTTATCTTTCTGTTAGCTTCCAAAGTTATGTTGCTGATATTGAAATGTCAGTTCCTTGACCTTTGGATGCACAGGGGAGTCTCAGAGAATATTCCAAGCATTTGAAAGCGTGTTGTGAAAATCTGGTGCTGGAAAGAAACATAACTTGCAATTGAACAGTCTTTGGGGTTAATGCAGTCCTGTATTAAAACAACACTCTGTGCTCCTGGATGTTTCGCTGAGAAAATTTAGAGTGCAGTGTAGGTTAATGTAATTATTCCTTAGAATTGCCAAATTTTTAGTGATAAGTGGTTTGGAAATAAGTTACTTTTCTTGGGTTATATACTTTTGGACTCCTTAGGTACCTGTACTTGGGAAAGTGTCCTTTAATCTGTTGTGGAGAACGCTATTTTCTCAGGAACACCCAGGACTCTGGACAATATTATTATGGTAACATCTTGATGAACAGAAAAACATTTTTACATCCCACAAACTTGAACTAATTAAAACGAACATGATTGTGACTGGGTAAAAGGCAAATGCAATTTTAAATAGTAATTAGCAAAATTTATATTCCAGGGTAAAAATGAATATGGTCAAGGCAATGAGGCTTATCAGGTCTTTCCACTTGCCTCACAAATCTTCTATGAATTAATAATCACTGACATTTTTATGAAACAATGTCATTCTCAGCACAAGTCTCTGCTTTCCAGATTATAACTGCCTTTATAAAGGCTCACCTCAAAGTGAGTGGAATTGAAGAAGAGTTTTCATGGTACTCTTTGAACAATTACCAAGAGAGCAGCAGAGGGAAATAAAGGCCCAACTTATTCTGCCCTGAAGAATTCTGGCAATTGACATAAAGGCAATATGAGTACATTGAGAAGAGAATCTAAATGCTATGTAATTATAGAGAATCCAAACTAGATGAATTATCAGAGATGACTCTGCACTGTAAAAACAGGCTCTGTGACAGACATTACCTTTTAAAAGTCTCTTATTAGATTAAGGTAACACAATCAGAATTTTCTACATTGACCAAGGTCCAATAAAAAACTGTGAAAATAGAACAATGTAAAACTTATTTGTCCATTAGAGTAGCAGCACTTTGAAGCAAATATAAAAGCAAAAGTCTTTACTGTATTTCTTTTTCTAAGAAAGGGTGATAAACTTGCATTTTGGCAATCAAAGATTCTCGTCCAAGAGGAGCTTTTCTATGGTTAAAGATTATTTATTAGTCAGAATGAATTGCACATTCCAAATTTTCTTCAGACTCTCTCTAAATTAGTTTAACTTATATGGAGAGCCTCGTGGGACTTAAGTGAGAAAGTGAACTCTTTAGACTAAAAACACAGGGACTTCCTTCCAGTGACTTCATGGCTCTACCTACATGTAATAGGAGTTTCATCCAATATCCTTGGTTTGAAAAAGAGAAACTTGCACATAAAAGCAAATAAAGAAATTGCCTGCTGATAAATGATGGGCAGTAGTAATGGTAAGAGTAGTCATAACAAAACGAGTCATTGACAAGAATTGAAAAGAGCTTCCTAACATCTTTGATGACATTTTTGAAAATGATCATAATGGATGGTGATTTTGTGAGAATTTATAGATACTTTTTCTAAAATACTTTTCGTCAGTTATTTGCTTTTATACTTAGAGCCCATTTTGGAGTATGAAAGTCACATGCCATTGCACAACTTTTTAAAAGTTTAATAAACTTAAGCCAAGGGAAATAAAATGACTTTCTTAAGATCATGTATTTAATGGAACTTGGGATTAGAATCCTGGCTTTCCTCGCCCTGAGTCAGAACTCTTTCTGTAATAACAGACAGGTATTTTGTTTATCATCTACCATCACAGCTCTGCCTACATCTCCAACTCTAAAGGAGAAAGTGCCAGTTGCATTAATGTGGGGGTCACCTGCATAAGTGTGTGCACGCGTAAATACATGCTCATGTGCCCAGTGCCTCTCTTTGAAGAAGCCTAGTAAGCACAGACTATTTACTCTTACATTTCTTTTTCCTGAGAATTGTTCCATGGGTCACAGTGCCATGGTGCCACAATGTCACATCATCTAAGTCAGGTTCCTGAGTCAATTTCAGTTTGGGGGCTTATGTCTGATATGTGACATGTGGCCCCATCTTCACTTGGAGCTACCTGGGTGTCTATCTGCTTCCCATCTTCTCTATGTCAGGTCAGAGGAAAGGGTTTTGCTGTAATACGCACTGATGCTTCTAGACAGGTGGGAGAACTCTTACATTAGGCATTCTCAACATAAAGTCATTGGATGGATAGACTTTGGGGAGTCTACAAAACTTCTGAAAATATATGTGGTATCTCCAAGTCTGTGAATCCTTTCTGAGGAAAGGATCTATAAAGTCATCAGATGCTCAAAATGACTTGTGAGTCAAATAGGTTTAATGAGGAACAACTGCTTTCTGTTTTATTCTTTTGAGCATTTAGCAGAATGTATGCCCAAAATCTGTAGTTTCATAGCAGATGAGAAAATCCTAAGAATGCTGTGAGCAAGTAGGGTTTTGTAACATGTGAAACCACTATTACTACCTCCTAAGGAGTAATATAAGAATGATGTCCATAAAGATTAAGCTGATATAAAATAGATATGGGAAAGTAGGCAAAACGTTAATATAGACATGTTTCATGAAAAAGGCATTTATCAAGCCAGAGGTCCTGGAAATGTTGCTTTCAACTGAGTTTCTAGCACCTTCATATCACAGACTTAAATATGTTTGTAAAATAGCATTTATTTTAAGGTTATTGTAGCTAAAAGTCCTCTTTTATTTGCTCACAGATTTGCTAGGTACACAAACAAGAAAGATTTTATTTTGTGGCAGTCAAACAGGAAATTTTTAAAAACACTGTAGAATATGTAAATAATTATGGTTAATAGTCTGTTAATTATTTTTTCCAACACACATAATGGTAAGAGCTATGGGTAAGGTCACTGGCAGAAAAACCAAGTAAATAAGTCACATATCCTTCAAAGAAAGGACACAGCCACCAGAAGGAATTCAAAAGGGTCAACCATATCAGTAAGGATGCATTCAGCCCCAAGTCACAGGACAACCTTGACATAATATTATAAAAATGTATGGGGTAGATGAGATAGTGGATATGCTCAGGAATTGTCCAGAAGTGGATTGTACTTAAAATGAACAGATTGAAGGGAGGAAATATAGGGAATAAATAGATATGAAAGGCAAAGGAACACTGAAGTCAGGGGAAGGACAGATATTCCCTATAAAACATAAAACCATTGGGGGATATATGCTACATTTTCTATGAAGGAAAAGCTTAAAACAATGGTATGGTCAGACATTCCTGGTGCCTGGTTCAATGCCTGACACATAGTAGATGCTCAATAAATATTTGTTCAATAAGTGAATTGTTCTTTAGGCGGCTTCATCACAGTGAACCACATTCCTCCTAATTGCATTTCCAAAATTATACCATTTCTGGTAAGAATGTGGCCTGTGCCTGACCCTTCAGCCATGTAGTGGGGGAACATCGTAGAAGGACTGGCATGGTGGGACTGGTCTGCCTAATGTAGGCTCTCTTAAATCATTACTTCCTCAAAAAATTATTTGAAAGTAGTATTTTCTCCAAGCAATCTTTCCTTTCCTGGTTATTAAATAATCATAGATGACATTTATTGAAAACTTGTTCCATATCAGCCACTGTCCTAAGTATCCTGAATACAGAATCTCAGGTTCCCCCTAGCCTTTGAAGTCAGGAGCCACAGGTTTACCGGATTTCCAGGTGGTTTGGATGCACACTGAAGTTTGAGAAGTATGAAGAATTCATTTAATTCTTGCAACGGCTCTGTGAAATGGTGCCATTATTATCTCCATTGTAAAGAGGAGGAAATAGAGGCACTAAGATGATTTACATAGTTAGGGATGCCCAGGTAGCAAGGGTCAGAACCAAGATTCAGACTCAGAGAGGCTGGCATGATACCTATGATTTTCACCACCTTAATACTTTTCTTTTTAATAGCACCACCTACCAGTAGCAATCCCAAATCTATAACAGTTAAAGTGTAAGTAAAAGGAATAATGACACCTTTGAGCAGGAAGTATAAATGGAATCTGGGGGTTTCCCCCCAAAGGAAGTCTGCTGGAGTACAAGGGACACGGTCTTTGGAATAAGACAAATCTGAGTTTTGCCCCTTATTACCTGCTTGACCTTGTACTAGTCATTTATTCTACCTGTTAGTTTCCTCATCTGTCAAATTGGGCTATAATTTGCCAGCTTGTTGTAAGAATTGATGATAATGTTCTGGAACCCAGTGAGTGGTAATTATTATCCTTATTGGAAAGGGATCTGCAATTTCATGCTTGTCGTAAGTAGTTTGAAACACTTGTTTGGATCTCTTTTAGAATAGTTATGTCATCCTGAGCAAATATTCAAACAACATATATACTTTTTTCCTCAATCATTTTAACTAGAAGAAAAACTATTTTAAAAAATTTCAACTGCTTTGGTACTTATTAAAGAGTTATCTTAGTCATTTAGAAGGAAAAGGTTGGGTAAAATAAAGTACTGAAGGATGCAACTGAATTCCCAGAGAAACTTCTGGAACTCTGCATCAGTCTAAAGATGGACCTGATCCTCAGGTTTTACCTTTCTTCCCCTAGGAACTCTTGAACAAGGATAACTTAGGGAGTAACACTGTAGTCAGATCCAGAATTGTTCTGGGACATCGCCAGTATTAATCTCAACTAGAGGAGAACATATACAATTTTCTTGGAACTTCAGGAAGGTAGACAGCAGACTAGGCTTGCCTTCCGTGATTTCTCAGAAAAGATGTAAACTTATCCACTGAACTTTGGCTTTTCAAATTTTGGTTATAAAATGTTTCTTTATGTGTGATGGTGATTGTAATTGAAACAATAACGAAGGGGTTGTACCTAAGATTGCAGAACCACTTCTTCAGCCGCTGTGAAGATTCATTGTCAGGCTGGGTATAGGGGAAGAACAGAAATATAAGCTCTTAGCTGCCCAAGGAAAGGCAGCCTTAGCCCTTAATTCAGTTATCAAAGCTCTGGCTGCATGTTAACACAATTGGCTCAATCTAGAGCATATAATCTATTTTCTTTATCTCCCAACTGTTTCCCAGTACTATTAGGTTCTTACGCCAAGGTTTTCTGAGAAATAAAGCAATTATATTAATGGTGTCAATCACTGATGCCAGGCTGATCAATAACAACTATGTTAACATTACTAATTAATTGCTAGCAATCACATAACTAACTTGAAGAAACTTAGTTGCACAAAACTGAATAAGGAAATGCTCTAAAATTGATGTTTATAATGTGTTATTTGAAAAACAAAAGATTCCAATTCTTTTCTAAGATAACAATATTTCAGCTCTAAGTAGAAACAGTAGCCTTTTATATTTAGGTTTGGATAGGGATAAGTGTTTTTGTTGCAATTATCACACAAGGTTGCTGAAAATAAAGAAGTCTGGAATGGTCACCAAAGATGTGTCATTTGTGTACAAGTTACCTGAATAATTGTGGTCCAACAGTCGGGTACAGCCAATCTTTCTCAGGCCTCATCGTGACTGAATAGTCCCCTGGCTCACCCTGGTTTAGGGGTTTCTAGTTTAACAATAGCTGAATGGGCTTCTTTGCTTAGGATTTTTGGGAAATAAAGGAATCATTTAAATATTCCTAAAAAACAATGGCTTTTATCAAAAAGTCCCAAAACAACATATGTTGGCATGGATGTGGAGAGAAAGGAACATGTATACACTGTTGGTGGGACTGCAAACTAGCACAACTTCTATGGAAAGTAGTGTGAAGATACCTCAGAGAACTAAAAGTAGACCTACCATTTGATCCAGCAATCCCACTACTGGGTATTTACCCAAAGGAAAAAAAGTCATTTTATCAAAAAGACACTTGCACTCAAATGTTTATTGCAGCACAATTCATAATCGCAAATATGTGGAAATCAATTCAACCCAAGTGCCCATCGATACATGAGTGAATTAATTGTTAGGGTGTAAAGCCTAGTAGGTGCTCACAGCATGGGTGGAGAAAGATTTCTTATGCAGAAATTAAGATATAAAAGTAAAAAAAATTATTTTATCCTTTAAGGAGAGAGAGAATGAGAGAGTGAGAGAAAGAGGAAAGAGAGGGAGAGTAGGGAGATGGCGTGGCATCCCAAAGAAAGGGAAGAGAGGTGCCAGCACTGAGGCTAAGTGGCTTGCTCATTTTAAGGTGGACAAAGAGAAAAAAAAATTAGTGATGGCTGTCAGTTGATAACAAAAGCAGCGTCAGGATGTCAAAGTTCAAGAGTTGGTTTCCCCACCTTTCCTTGGAGACAGATTATCACAGGAGACGTGACTCTGCCCTCGAGACATGGTTGAGACTGTAGCTTGTTCTGCTGTTTACTCAGGAACTCTGTAAAAGCAGATTCTCGAAAAACAATTTTAAAGAGAAAGATTTACACCTCTTTTCTGTCTATTCAGCTCTTTTCAGAACTTGTGCAAAACACAAATTCTACAGGGTGCCTATTAGTGAGAGAACTCATAGGATTGATCTTTAACTGTTCCTAGGAAATTGCAGGATTAGGTATTTTCCTGTTATTTCAGCAAGGCTGCCCCTTTCATTAATAAAATGTGGTATATGTATACCGCGCAGTACTACTCAGCCATAAAAAAAACCCGGTGAACTAGTACCTTTTGTAACAACCTGGATAAAACTGGAGCCCATTCTTCTAAGTGAAATATCACAAGAATGGAAAAACAAACACCACATGTACTCACTAGTATATTGGAACTAATTGAGCAGCACTCATGTGCACAGATGGAAGTAAACTCAATAGAAATCCAACAGGTGAGAGGGAGGTGGAGGGGAAGGGTAAATTCACACCTAATGGGTACAGTGCGCACTATCTGGGTGAGTCACTTACAACTTTGACTCAAAATGTACAAAAGCAATTCATGTAACCAAAATGTTTGTACCCCTGTAATATTCTGAAATTAAAAACAAAACAAAACAAAACAAAGCAAAACATTGGTGAATTGTGTTGACATAACTCGAAATTTGCTTTTGGCGTATCTTTAACTCACTGCAACATTATTCTGAAAGTTTAAAATGTCGTGAGCTTTTACTTAGGTTGAGGCACTGCTTGGGAATAGTGCCTTGGTTTCTTGACTGAAATTGTTAGCAAAGCTATTTATGCTGGAAATTTCTTTTTCTGGGATTGTAGGGCACCTCAGGTAATCTGAAACTTACATGATATCCCTGACATGGTATTTTTTTTTTTTTTTTTTTTGAGATAGAATCTCACTTTGTCATTCAGGCTGGAGTACAGTGGTGTCATCACAGCTCACTGCAACTTCAAACTCCTGGGCTCAGGCTATCATCTGGGCTCAGCTTCTTGAGTAGCTGGGACTACAGCGGCATACCACCATGCCCAGCTAATTTTCCTATTTTTTGTAGAGATGAGGTCTCTGATATGTTGCCCAGGTTGGTCTTGAACTCCTGGCCTCAAGTGATCTTCCTGCCTCAGCCTCCCAAAGTGCTAGCATTACAGACATGAGCCACTGTGCCTGGCCAAATTTTTTTTTTTTTAATTAAAATAAATCATGAGTAGTGAGTTAGAAATGCTGATTTCTGGGCTGAACCACTGGAGATTCTAGTTCAGCAGGTTAGGTGTTAGTAACAAGAATCTGCATTTTAAATAAGCATCCAGGAGATTTCAGTGTACAGGGATGGTAGCCCCTCCTCTGAGAATCATGGCTATAAACTTGAATTCAGAACCCAGTTCCTTCTAGACACTGAGCTTTCTGAACTTCAACAAATCCTAAATTCCAAGTTCCAAGTGCCTCTGAACACTAAATCTCCAGAAGACTGAGGATGACATGGGGTTGCAGCTCCTTTGGGAGCTTTGGAGGTAGTGTGCAGATGGGCATGGTGGTATCGGCAACAGCTGTCTAAACATGGGTAACTCCAAAATTAAGTGTTGAGATGGTGATGGCCTGAACAATAGGTCTCTGGCATTTGTGAGTTTAACACTTATGGTTTCAGCAATGTGTGAATGATCTCATGGACACTTTAAAAATTCATTCGTTACTTTGTGAAGACAGGAAATTGAATCTATGTTCTGGAAAGCTGGTGTGTAAGCACCACTCTCTTAGCCAGGAAGTGAGGAAAGCCCACCAACCAGCCTCCACATCTCTATTCTCACAAACTCAGTCTTCTACAGTGATAAAAATTTAATTTTTCAGTATCTACAATAAGGCAGGAGTGACTCACTTTTATTTTATTTTGTTTTCACTGAATGGTTCTGAAACAAATGCCATTTCTTTGCACAATCATGCTGTACAACAACCTAGGATTTTATAAAGTTCTCAGGATCTAGCTCCTGTGAATTGTAGTATTCTTACACTGTTTTTACTGTTTCTGTTTTTATATCAGAGTAGTGTAAAAGAACAAGTGACAAAGTGGCTGCTGAGTTACAATCCTCCTGAGAGGGAACAGAAATTAAAATGTAATGTTAAATCAGGGAGGAGATGGATAGAATCTCTCAAATGTCTTTTAAATATGCTCTATATGATGACAGTGATATTATTAACTGTCAGTAATAGAAGAGTAAAGTTTGAATAATTTTATTTTCCTTTTTCCCTGAAAATTAAAATCAAAATATCCCACTGGTTCATTTTTCAAATTAAAAATTATGAGACTTTGCGTAGGCATTAGGGAGTAGACAGAAGAGAGTAATGCTAGCAAGTAAATTTTATTTCTGTGCCAATGATGAAGATACTGCCTGTCTATTTCATTCTTATACCATTGAAAATGTCATGGCCTTTGTCTAGTTTTACCTGAGGATTCATTTAATAAATATTTTTGATTGTCTACTATGTGCAAGGTCCTGAATAAGCTACCAAATTAAAACATTTATCTTTCCTTGAGGAGTTTATAATAAGAGAGGAAAGCATGGATGTAATTTATTATTATCTAGGGCAAAAGGCAGAGGTGGTATTAAAAATGCAAACAGCCCCTAGGAGAGAGCCAAGAGGCAATCAGGGTAGGCACTGGCCCAGCCATATGGACGCCGGCAGTCAACAAGTATTCCACCTACATGAGTGTATGCCCACTGGATGTTCGTACCAGGAGAAAGTGATAATAGTTGTGGGAGAGGGACAGATTGTGAATTCAGAAAAAAGAAAAGAATCCATCCTGGTTGAAGGGATAAGGGGAAAATATTTGGGGCTTTGAGGACTAGACGGGGTTTGAATAAAAATTAGATGTAGAAAACTGCTTGAAATAAAAAAGGCATGAACTCAGAAAAGTTAGTAAATGTTCGAAGTTCAGCTGAGTGTTTCATTTTGGTTTTCTGAGTCAGGGAACATTGCAAATTGGCTGTGGGGTGGAGAGTTCGTTTGAGGACAGGGGACGGTTGCGTGGACCGAAGGAAAGGTACAAGAGTGTGCCAGAGAGTTCACCTGCTCATGTCCCCATAGGCTTTTGGATGGCAGGAGGAAGAGAAAATCTGAAAGGAATATTGAACTGTAGTATTTCTGACCCTCTTGGCATGAATTGACCAAGAAATCACTGCCTTGGAAAAAAAAAATCAGAAACGACACTATTAAGTTGCCTACAGGAAGCAGGCTGGGAGCTCAGATCAGGAAGCTTACAATTGTGGCAATAAAGAAAATCGCATTTTTGCAGACCCAAATTCATGATGGTGGAATTCATACCTGCGATGCATCTAAAGCATTTAGCTCTTATTAAAAAGTGGATATTATTAGCAGCTGGCAAACCTGAAAGATCTTCAAGACATCTAAATTAAACATTTTTTCCCCCAGTTAAATTCTTTTCTCTTTATCTGTTTCCACTGGAGATAGAAAACAGATCCTTATTCCACCTCTGTGTCTTTGATAATTTTTCTTTTTCAGGGCAATTCTTTTCTTCCCCCTTCAGCTTCCTATTTGTCAAAACTTAATGCATTTGAGTTTCTCTGCATACTGGATGATGTTCAAACTTAACTATAAAAGTATGCCAAGGCAATGCTGAAAAAAAAAATGAAAAGGACATTTCAGAGAACGTAAACTATATCCATCCAGTATAATGATTCCATCTTCATTTACTAAAAAAGAAAAACAAATTGCAAGGGATTATAGCTGACTCCGATTTGACTGCTAGGCCCCAGAGTCAGTCCTGATACATCTCATATTTATGAGCTATGTATATGACTTTTCTATGATGGAAAACTTTCTTTATGCCTTCTAGTCTGAGTTGGTACTTAACTTGAACCACCAATGTTCACTTCTGGTTTGAATGGGCCCTTGTGCATTCCAGGCCTCTGAGTCCTTGATAAATTAGTAGGTAGGTGTTTCTTCTGAGACAGAAGTCTGGCAATTTGGGAAAGTTGTGTAAAATCACAACTCAAGAGTTTCCATCTCGTGGAAGGATTTTATTTTTAGTCTCTTTAAACAGACCATGAAGCAATCCAACCCCTGTCCCATGATTTCTGGCTGGTAATGGCAAAGAAAGAGGGAAAATATTATTCCTTTTGTTTGGGGACAAGGAATATTTATCTGATCTGTTGGTACTCTGATGTTAGATCACTTTCTAGCTATTCCGTTTCGTACTGTGCTCACTTCCTGAAGCAAACTTCTTAAAAAGAATCAGAGCAAACGATCCCAGTCTGGGACAAGGCAGGTTCATGGTTTTGATGGAGCAAACAACCAGGAATACATTCTCTTTCACTTTCATGTGCTCTTGGAGGAACTCAGGAATACTCACATTTTGCGTTGGAAACACTCTTGAATACAGGAGGATGAATATGCAGCCCGGGAGTTCATTGCTCTCAGCACCCTTACACAGTGTTGAGGCTCAGAGTGCTATCTCTTGAAATCAAGCTAGATAGTCCCCGCCGTTTATCCTCTAAGCAAGAAAAGCCAACACTCTTGAGTTTTGGGTCTGCCATAGTTTGTGGCTCATTTTCTACTTTGAGGATTAAAGGATTGGTTCCCACAAATGAAAATAGACTGTGATCCCTGCTAATCAGAAATTCTGCAGGTGGTTACATGGCTGAATGTAATATTACCTGTTGTTGGGGATACTTTGTTCAAAACCTCAGAGGAGAGATAAGGAGAAGACAGGAGGTGACCAGCATTTAATAGGTTATGGTCCTCGCTTTCATAGCCTTTATTTATTTTTCTAAATTCCCCTCTTAATTTCCGGAGTGAGCTGTTTCTTCATTTTGCTGTCTATTATTAAAAACACTACAACGGGGCTCCCCGTGCTTGAGAAGTGCCCTGGATACTGAGAGCATTGAATTAGAATGTGAATCCGTCCTGAGGCTTGGTGTGTGAATTAGAACAAATACCATTTTGAAAAAGGTATTTGACTGTGCTTTGCAAAATGTAGCTTTTGTTGCCTTTTAAATTTTCTTTAATTCTCTGAGGGTGTAAACTCCACTATTAATTTGACTATTTCCTTTCAATCAAATCCCTTATATCTGGGTTGCATATGTACTTCAAATATTCCTGGAAATTTTCCAAAGTATGGTTGAATGTATATAAAAATTTTCCATTCTTAAAGATTGCCTGGAGAAATCCAAGCATACATTTTTAACAGTAAAAAAGGAGTGATTATGAATTACTTAAATTACTGGTTTCAACAATATTTAACTTATTTATTCAACACAATATCATAGTTTTAAATAACATGTTCTATTTATTCTGTTTTGTAATAGCAGCACATGGTCACTTAAGAGAATTTGAAAAAGAAAGAAACAAAAGTTATTTTGTGTATAGTTTCACATTAAGAGGTAAAACTTGTTAATATTTAAGTATATTTTTTCTCAGTGTTGATATGTATTTATAACCTGCTTTTTCACATATTTGGAGTATTTCTACCACATTATTAAATAATTTTAAAGATATTTATTCATGACTAAATAGCATTCCATTAAACAAAGTGCCATAATTCCTTTAATCCTTTGTTATCACTCATTTAGCAGTCACATTATGATGAACATTTTTGTGTATATATTTTTTTGTGCATATTTGATTATTTCTTTAGAAATGAGAATTAGAAAACTACCTGATGGTTAAATTATTGTATTAAAAAGTATTAACATTTTAAAGCAATATACATTGTCAAATTGCCCTTCATATACAGTTTCTTCAACAATGACTAAATCTACATTTTTTTAAAACCAGGATAAACAAGCTCTTCCAATGGAGAAAGCCTTCAGTTTAAAGAAAAGGTTTGTTAAAAGGTGTTAAAGAAAGGTGTTAATGATTTCAGAGACTGTGCTAGG
>RJWJ010015017.1:0-36919 GCA_004363605.1 Indri indri | reverse complement strand
CACTAGCCTGCCCGCCACACCCTGGGCAGTGGCCAGCACTCACAGGCTCAGGACAGGCGCCATCTCACACTCTGTCCCTCGCATGGTCCTGGGAGGGTTACGATGGAGGGACCCCGGAAGGAGGCAAAAGGCAGAGGGAAGGATTCCTGTCCCTGGCGCAGCCAGCTCCCACTCTGCCCTGCCTGGAGCGAGCACAGGCTGTGAGTGCAGGTGAGGAAAGCCACGAGGTCCTAACAGCACACAAACAGCTGGGTCCCTCCTGGGAGGGCAGAATGTCCCTGAGAGCGTGTGTGTGTGTGTGTGTGTGTGTGTGTGTGTGTGCGCGTGCACGCCTGAGTTGAGCTCATGTTTACAGGAAAAAAGAAGGAAAAGAGCCCAAGAAGCTACAGCACTGTGGGCGCTGACCCACTCTCGCCACCCACAGCTGCTGGGGACCTGGGCAGACCCCACAGACAACAGCACATGCCTGGCTCTGCTGCCTGGTATCCCTGGATAGGTCCTCAGGGCTGAGGGTCACTGGGAAGGCAGGGGGCTCTGACCCACCCCACACCACTGCCCACCTAGGGCCTGAGGATGTACATGTCTGCAGGGGTCAGGGCTCAGACTGGGCTGCAGTCAGGGGCCAGGGCTCAGGCTAGAATGGGGTCAGGGATCCAGACAGAGGTTGGACCAGGTTGGGCTGTGGCAACCACACACCCCACTTGTCTCTGCAGTCCAGGGTCTCCAGCCCCAGGTAAGAGCAAATCAGTGATGTCCTACCCTCCTGCCCCACATGGCCGAACACTGCCGGGTGGCCACTCCCGAGGGAGGAGCCCCCTGCACACCCACATTGCCCTTAGTGAGGTCACTGAGTAGAGCCCAGAGAGTAGGGGTTAAGGGGGGAACTCTAGCCCCGTGGGGGAGGCAGCTGGCCCTCAGAGCCGGTGGTTCCCATGGGCAGCCAAGACCTGTCTGGCCACCTCCCAATCCCCCTCAGCTGTAGGTCTGGGCAGAGGCAGGATCCCCAAGGTGGGCAATGAGAACCCCCTGCAGACGAGGCCTCAGGCTCCTCATCTGTGAAATGGGGACAGGCTGTCCAACCCCAATCAGCTGTGAGACCAGCCTTGTTTCAGCTTCTCTGCTGCTGCCAGCCCCCACCCCACCCCTGCCACAGAAGCCCTGCTGGGAGCCTCAGCCCCTCCTTCCCTCTTGCCCTCCGGCTGCCACCCCTGCAGCCACCTTCCTGGGATCCTGGCCCGGACACTCTGGCTAGCGGGCACAGAACCCTCTGCTAGTGCCATAACAGACCCTCTCACAACCCTTGAAGGGAGGGCCCATCTCTGTCCTTGTCTGCCAGATGCGGAAGCAGGCCGGGAAAGGGGAGAACATTCTCTGGGCCCTGGCCAGGCCAGAGCCCAGCTAAGTGGGTTCTTCAGCCTCAGGTGTAGGAGACAGGAAAACATTGAACCCCAGTGTACAGAAGAGGAACCCGAGGTTCAGGGAGGCTACCGCCCTCATTCCCGGTGGCACTGTGGGTTAAAAAGTTTGAATCCACAGGCTTCAGAGAGGGTCCCCCGCTTAGGCTACTGGCAGGGCTGGAGGCCTAGGGCTCGGTGGGGTCCCAGGAGAGGTGAGGCAGCTCCATGGGAAGGGCTGGGGTTGGGCAGGCTGGGGGCCCCGGGCCAGTCGCGGTGGGGGCACAGAGGGGCTCCCCACCCAGCCCGTCGCGCCCGCCCAGGCTCACCCGCACCTCCGAGCGGAGCTGGCCGCCTGGGCCAGGGTCTGGCGGGCGCCCCTCCCACAGCGGCAAGGGCTCCAGCAATGCCGCAGCCCCAGCCTAGGCCTGGGGCTATTTATAGTGCCCGAGTGTCACGTGGGGGGTGGCGACCTGCATGCCACCCCACCGGGGGTGGCTCCCACACCTGCCGGCTAAATATAGCCCGCGGCAGACAGACAGAGGGACCATGAAGGAGCAGAAGCACCCTCGGAGGAGAAAGGCCGACCCACCGCTGCCCCAGGGCGCTGCCCTGCCTCCCTCCCTGGAACCTTCCGGGCTCCCACAGCCGCCCCGGGAGCAGAGACGAGGGGGCTGCACAGAGTTCCCGGGCCACAGAGTGAGAGCACAGAACAGGCAAAGGCCTGGAAGGAGCATGCCCAGCTCTGAAGACAGAAATGCAGGGACCCCTGCGGAGGCGGGTTAAGGCGCTGGCACCAACAGGATAAGGGTGGCCCTGAGTGACCCTGTTCAGACCCCTGCCCAGCTCACCAGCCTCACGGGGGAGGACTCCTCTGTTTACAGAGCACCCTGCAGGGTGGCTACCCTCATCCACCCCCCTACTCCCGGCCCCGTACAGGTGAGGAAACTGAGGCACTGAGAACAGCAGCACCCTCAGGGTCACACCAGCAGGCAGGAGTCAGCTAGGCAGCTGTCTCCACATCCCACTCAACCGCCAAGGCTCGGTACAGATGCCCCCTCTCCCATGAAGCCCTCCATGACACCCCCTGAGGTTCCTGGCCTGCCCACACCAGAAGGGCCCTGGCTTTGCCTCCAGGAGTATAGTGTCTGGGAGCTCGCATGCTCCCCAGACTATGAGCCCAGGAGCGGAGCCTGCCATCATGGTCAACTCGGTACCGACCCTGCACTCAGGGCCCCCTTGGAGCAGGACGGAGCAGGGTGGGTAGACCCCCCCAGCACACAGCGTCCTGGAGGCTTTGTCTCCCTGGGAACCCAGCTCACAGACAGACAGCCTGGTCCTGGCAATCAGCGGTTAGTGCTTGGGGTGGGGGCAGGTAGAGGCAGGCTGGCCAGGGTCCCTGCCGAGAACATGGCCCCCTCCCAGGCTCCGCTCACATACACATCCAGAGAGCATCACCGTCAGCCCAGCCTGGCATGGCCACGCCTGCAAACTCCACCTCATCCCGCCCCCCAGAGGGCAAGCTGGCCAGGGAGGGAAGGATAGGGTGCCTGCGTCTAGGCTGGAGGGCCCTGCAGGAGCTCCCGCCCAGGGCACTCCGAGTCAGGTAGCCCTGCCCACCAGCTCAGGAAGCCTACACTGGTGTAAGCTCCCTGGCAGGTATTCCTGCCCCTGTGGGTACACTCAGCACCAGGGAAAGACCTCGGCTTCTGACTCCTTCTCCAGTGCTCTCAGCCCACCACTTCCAGTAGCTTCCCTTGAAGGACCAAGGCAGGAATGGCTCAGCTCTGGGCATTCACTGCTCTACCAATCTCCCACCTCGACTGCTTTCTAAGGACTGCCAGACACTGCATCCCAGGAGCAAGGCACTAACACCAGCCACAGCGTACTGATAAAACACCACAGCTCAGAGGTTGAGCAGCTTGCCCAAGTCACACAGCCAGGAAGCAGAACTGTAACTGTTCTGCTGACCCCAAAGACCTGCTTGTCCCAACCCCAGCCCTCTGGGAGAGGGAACCTCTAGAGCAAGCTGCTCCTGCCACCCCAGACTCAGTTTCCTCATCTGTAAAATGGGTCTCTTAGTGAAAGGTCCCATCAAGCTCTGTGATGCTGGCAACCAGGACAGAGAGCCCGTCATGCTGCTAGGGCTGCAAACGTGGGCCCCCAGAGTCCTTGTTCCCCCCATCAGGCCCCACTCCCCTGCCTGGGGCCCTCGGACCAGGCCTGGGGGGCACCTGCTTCAGCTGGCACAGCCCCAAGCCTTTCGGAGAAGTCTATTTATACTGGGGCAGGAGCCGTTCCTGGAATCCTCCCAGAGCGAGTCCAAGTCCGCCCATTGCTAGGGGGGCCAGGAGGGGAGACCCGAGCAGGCCAAGCCCACACCCAATGCCCTAGGAAACCTTCCCAGAGCCCACATGCCCCCTGCACCCAGCAGCCCGAGGGTCCTGCCCCCTCTTCCCCCCCCCCCCCCCCCCGCCACTGACCCCTTCTCCCAGCCCCTGTCCTATCCCATCTCCTGGGCCGCATGCCCTTTAGATAGAGCACAGCGTCCCAGCCCCAGGGAAGACATCCCCGACTGGAGGAGGGACTGAGAGGGCCTCAGTTCCACCCCACCTCCCAAGCCCTGGCACCAAGAGGGCTCCCACTTGTTTGTGGAAGGAACGAATGACCCAACGTTCTGGGCAGAGGTCCAGATCTGGGAAACATCCAGAACACATCACAGAATCTCAGCCTGAGATCTGGAGGAAACTCGAAGGTCACCCACACCACCTAATCCCCCAGTTTGTATATCTCTGGTGATGGGGAGCTCACTACTCATTGGCAGCCCTTGTGCCTTCCGCCTTCGGGCAGCTGCCTGAATTATCTGTCCCTCTCTAGTGCTTCCTGAGCACCTATCACTGGGACAGGGAAAGCCCCCAAGTAAAAGAAGCCCAGGGGGCAGCTGATCCAGAGGGGAGGGTGGTCAGGGGAGGCTTCCTGGAGGAGCTGGCCAGAGGGGAGGCAGGCATGCTTCTGCTGTGTGGAGTCTCACATCAGGGCTTGACCCACTGCCCCTGACTCCCTGTGCAACCCAGAGGGAAGCCGCCTTCTGAGGTGGTGCCAGCTCCAAGCCAGGCACAGGGCGCCTGGACTATGACCTGGAAGCGCAGCTGTTGGGAACAGGCGTGGGCTCCCGCTGGGCAGGCACCTGTTCTACCCACCGGGGATCTCGAGACAAGCAGGCTGCAAGGACACTCCCCTGCATGTAGCCACTGCCCCTCCGGGGCCACACAGGCCACCCTCACCACAAACAGCTTTAACTCGCTGACTTTCCTACCCAGGTGGCCCACCCATCCCAGGCCACCCTCGCATGCTGCCAGCCACCAGCACTGCTCAGGCAGGCCGCAGCCCCACCACAGAGCCGGAGGCTGTAACTGCCACTTCCACGGCAGGCACTCAGACGGACACCTGGCATGCATGCGTGTGGGCCAGGCCAGGCTGTCATTAGGCCGGCCGGGTACTGCACTTTGGGACAAAGCAGCAGAGTGAAGCCCACCAGGCACCACAGGTCTCCAGAACCTCATGCCACTCAACCTGCCAGGCCCGCCCTGAGCCTCCCAGCCTCCAAAGGCACCGGGAGAACCAACGCATTGATGGGTAGAAACCTGACCCCAGGAAGTGCTTAATACCGAGCCTCCTATAAAGGGACCAGAGGTGCTGGGGAGGAGCAGGGGAGGAGGGAGAGGAGGACAGGGAGGAGTGCCAATCCTGCTCACAGGGTAGCACCAAACCATGATGCTCGGGACCAGTCTTCGGGCTCACACAGACCCAGGGTCAGACCCAGTGCTGCCCGTGACCACTTCTCTCTCCGCCTTGGTTTCTCCCCTGTGACAGGTACAACAAGCCCTGCCTTGCTGGGGTCTCAAGGGGACAAAGGCAGTATGTACTGAGAGCTGGAAGACAGGGCCTCTGGCCACTAGGCAGCAGCTCAGATGGGGAAACTGAGGCACAGCCAAGGAAACTGGGACCCCCAAGTGTGGGCACCGGAACCCTCTAGGTGCCCCTTCCGCCACCCCACAAGCCTACTTGGCAACAGGGCAGGCAGGCCACCTCCTCTGCCTGGGGACCTGGGATGGGGGACAGGGACGGAGGGTGTCAGTGGCTGGGAAGGCATCCCAGGAGCCACTGCTGGCCAGGCCACCTGTGATGTCCCACCGTGCCACACCGGCCATGGTTCCTCCAAGCATTCTGGCATGTGGGGACTGCACCCTGGGGCTGCCCTCCCCTGCCCAAAGCCCCACCGTTCACCCCACCACCCCGACCAGCATGCCCGCCCCCGACACTGCCCTCACCCTCCCTGAGGCTCAGCACTGGCTCTGCCGCCTGCGTACTCTGCTACTCCCAGCCCAGACCTCAGGACTCCCACCCAGGGGGAAAGGGGAACTGGACATTCATTCATTCGTCCAATTTGACAAATATTTGTTAAGTACTTTCCAGTCCCAGGAGTGGGCTAAGCTTGGCGGTACAGGGAAAGAAATGCACAGAACAAGCAAAAGCCTGCCTGCCCTGTCCCGTGTCCCAGTCCCGCCCTTCCAGGTCAGCCGCCCAGCAGCCCCACCCCCATCCTGGGAAGCCGCCTCCCAGATGTCCACCACATGTGGGCCGGACAACTACAGTATCGGGTCCCCATATGCAGGCATCACTACTAAGTCAGGGGTCACTTTACCCCTGGAGCTGAGCTACTTGGGCTCCTTGAAGTGACCTCCGTTCAACCTGTGCCTCAGTTTCCCAGGCTGCCATGTGCAGGGTTAGAATGTGGGTTGCCTGGCTCACAGCTGGGACACCCCCAAGGCCGGTGGACCAGGTTACAGGGCGTCCAGGCCTCCACCCCCCGCCCTGCTGTCACCTTGCCATGGGCCCAGCCAAGGCCCCCACCAGCTGCCTCCGCACAGCTGCAGCTGGCAAGCGACACCTTCCTGCAGCCCAGCCTGGAGCCATGCAGTTCCCTGCAGCCGAGGGCCCTCTGGTCCCACTGTGGCCCATTTCCTCATGCTCTGGCTCAAGCACCATCTCAGGGAATTACTAACGGAGTAACCTTGGACAGTTACTCTCTGTGCCTCAGTTTCCTCATCTGTAAAAAAGGGTAACAACAGTAAGTTCCTTAAAGAGTTACCAGAAATAAAAAAATTAAGTCATGAAAAGTGCTCGAAACAGTGCCTGGGACAGGTGCTCAACCAGAGTGTTGGCGGTTAGTGTCACCAGTCTGATCCCCGTACCCCAGGAAGGAGAGCGCTGCCTCCTCTCCTGGTCTCAGCCTGACTCCAGTGAGGAACGGGGCATTCGGGCCTCGGGTCCTGCAAGGCCACAGTGCCCTTGGCGCCCACCTCCTGTGGGCCTGGGTCTCAGGGCCTCACACCCATGTTGTTATGCTCCCTCCTTCCCAGCCTCCCCAACACCCCCAGGCAGCTCAGGACCCCAGCCTAGAACCAAATAGCACAGATTTGCCCCTGTCGAGAGAGGGGAATCTTGAGGGGTCCCTGGGTGCCTCCTGTCCTCCCCAACCTGGTTGGGGTCACCCACCCCCCTTCTCTCTCCCCCACCCTCGCCCAACCAGCCAGCCCACCCTCCCCACCAGGGCGGGTATCAAGGGATGTACTTGTGTGTCCTTGTCTTGGACGGCAGCTCACTTTGAATTTGACAAGTATGCATCCCACTCCAGGGCAGACTGGTCTCAGGATCAGGGTCCATGTCATCTGCCCACCCACCCAGTAAGCCACTCCCCCACAGCGAGGTCTGGCTCAGGACTGGAGATAGGATGGAGGCCCCCACCTTGCCGCTGCTCACATACCTTCCATGGCTCCCTATGGCCTATAAAGCCAAGTTCCAGCTTTTCAGCCTGGCCCACTGGCCCCTGCCCCTCCACTAGCAGGTGGGGAGGTGAGAGGAAGCTGTAGGATTCACAGCTCCAGGCACTAGGTCATCTCTGTCCAGAAGGCCCCTGGACATGCCTCACACTCAAGACTAGGCCAGGGCCCCTCCTCCTCCAGGAAGCCCACAGGTGTCCTCAGTGCCTGGGTCTCCCTACCGAGTTTCCATTCTTATGTGTACCTACCGAGCGCCCTCTGGGATCCAGGCCCCATGGCAGGCACTGGGCAGGGGCAGGGTGAGCAAAGCCCACAACCCACCCTCAGGGAGCACTGTCTGGGAGGTGGTCAGTGAGGGGACACACAGTGGCTGGGCAAAGGACCATGGCAGAGGGAAATGACATGAGACCAGGCAGAGTCACCACAGGAGGGAGCAGTCACGGAGACCTCTCTGAGGAGGTGGCCTTCAGGCAGAGATGTTGGATCCCCAGAATGTGGCATGGGATCCCAGGGTGGGGACTATGTCCCACAAGAACAGCACATACCAACATCTGTCCCCACTGGCATCTCAGAGCCCTTTTGTGCCCATGTTTCCATCACCCCCAGCCCAGGCACACACACGCCCACCTGAGGCCCAAGACGTGTGGGCCCGTTTTACATGGAGGCCAGACAGACGGGCAGAGCACAGCTGCCTGGAACCTGGTTTTCTAGTTCTAAGCCCAGGGTTCCTTCTCGTCTACCCCAACAGATCACACAAACCTCGGGGGAGGGGGCGCAGTTAGAACACACACGTGGAGGCCTGCAGGGTGGCCAGAGCAGATGGCAGGAGCCCACGAAGAGCCAGGGAGTCTGGCTTTGCACACAAGTGTGACCATCCTGGAAAGCCACTGAAACTTCAAATCCTTGCAGGGAGTTCTTAAAACCCAAGATAACAGAGGACCATCTAAGGTGCCATCTATCAACACCAAACATTAATAATGGCACTTACCACATATTGAGAACCCAGTTTTGGACAGAGCCTGAAGACTGTTAGGGTCAAACGATTACAAGGCTCCTCCATTCATTGTGGGGACTGACCCTCCACTGACTCGTTTTGCACCGTGGGGTTTAGCAGCCTCACCGGGTGCTGCAAGGATCAAAGGCTGCGCAGGGTCTACTTCCCAGCTAGAGAGGTCGTGGTCAAAATGGGCACCTCGTGCATACCCGTGCCAACCAGATCCACGAGGCCTGGCGGGTTCTGGTCCCACAGCACCTCCAAGGGCGTTCGCATGACTGGGTGGCCCAGCCAGCCCTGGACCACGCCTACGGTGCTAGAGTGGCGGTTCACAGCCCCCCTCAGTGAAAGGAGTAATGGCAGGTGATAAACCATGCCTCACTGAGTGATCAACCTCATCTAACGACACAGGACACATGCAGAGGGGCTCAGGAACCGCCCAGTAGTGGAAGAATGAGGCTGGGCCCCGCCCGGCCTCCAGTCCCTGCTCTGCACCCAGGTCTCTCCGCCTCCTGACGCTGTGGCCCGCGGGTCAGCCCCCTGCAGGTGGGAGCACCGAGGGGCCATCGCGGTGGGGGCACATCATACACAAAGAGCCTGGAAGGATGCGCAGTTCCAGCCCGTCTGCTCGGATGTTGCGGGGAACAGGTCCCACCGCCAGGGCGGCGCCCTCACCACATCCGACGGAGAAGCGACCGCACTCCGGCCGCGCTCGGGGTCTGCCCGGGCCGCCCCCGCCCAGGGCCCGCCGACACTCACCGCGGGCGGGTCCTCCGTGCTCAGGCGGCCGGGCCTCGCCGCCCGCTTTATGCCCGGCCGGCCCGCCCCCGCGCACGTCAAAGGGCTGGCGGGCGCAGCCCCCATGGATCCGGCGAGCCCTGGCAGCCTGTCCAGCGGGGACAGGAGGGCGGGAGCCCCTCCCGCGCTGCGCTCCAGGCCCGCGGGGGGCAGGGCGTCCCCAGGGCCCCGTAACCGCGGGAGCCGGCGGGAGGGGCAGGAGGGCGGCGCCAAGGCCGGGCCTGCAGCTGGCAGTGGGGCAGCCTGGGGCTTCCCAGTCTCCGCGGTCTCCCCCTGCCTGCTGCAGTCTGTGAAGAGGGTCCTAGGGCCCGCTCCCTGCTGGGGGTGGGGGCCCCCCACCACACCCCCGCCAGTCCCACCCTCTCACCTAGAAACAGTCCCAGCCCTCTGTGGGGCGCCCCACCTGAGCAGCCCCTGCGTCCTCCCCAGCGGGTACAAGAGGCCTCCGGACGCTCCCCTCCAGGGAGCCACCCAGTTTTGGGGCTTCCAGGCCTTCAACTCAGCCTGTTGTCACCCTTTCCTCCAGGAGGAAGCCCTGGGAGACGGTGGGCAGAGCAGCTGCTTTGCAGACCCCACCCAGCCCTGGCTCCAGGCTCTCCCACTAACCCCCAGGCACTAACACAGTTCCTTCCGCAGGAAGCGGGAAACCCACCATGGGGGGAGGGGCTGTTCCTGCCTCCCAGGGCCAGGGTCACTTGTCCCTCCCCCATCAGGATGCTGACCCAGCCCTGGTGCTGTCAGAAGGGGTGGAGCCCTCCTCCCTCATCCTCATCCTGTAGGAGGTGTGGAGGGTCTCAGCCCAGCCCAGCCCAGCCCAGCCCCCAGAACTATACCTCTTGGGCAGAGAGGCCACCAAGAAGTCCGGTTTAGCCCTGCTCCCCCCAGGGGAGCAATGGGGGCAAATCTTATCTGTAGGAGAGGCCTCCACCCCCCAGCCACCCCTGCCTAGGGACCCCCATCCACACACCCCTAACTCCCCACTGGCCACCTGCCAGCTGCCCACCAACACCCTACCCCAGCTTCAGGCCCTTCCCAAGGGTCCAGCGACCAGGTTCCCCCGAGCCCCGGCCAGTGCCCAGGCCCTCCTTAGCCACTCATTCGGCCACCTTGCCTGATTCTCAAGGCACCTACTGTGGTCCCTGCCAGGTGCTGTGACTCACACCTGCCCCCTGCTCCTGCCATGCCCTCTGTCTGGCCACCCTTCTTTCTTCCTGCAGGGCCACCTCTTCCAACCTCCCCCTGCACGAACCCCCCGTTGCCCCAGCTGCCTTCCACCACTATGCAGCCCCTCTCTCTAGGGCAGTCCCAGAGGCCAGGTCTGTCTGGAGTCACCCAGCAGGCTGGGTTCCCAGACAACAGGGCCATGCCCTGTCCCTCTTGCATCTCCCTGTGGAAGGATGCAACCCTCATGGGATCATTGCACACAAGTGGACTGAAGGTCTAGCAAGTGACAGGACTGCTCCACAACAGTGGGCCAAGTCAGTGGCTCAAAGGGGACTCCTGGTCCCATGCTCATTCCCACCTCCTGGTGTGACTGAGAACCCAGTGTTGCTACTGCCCAATGCGGAGCTCTGCCGAGCACACACCAACATGCACACACACAGATGTACGTGCACACACATGCCACAAAAAGGATGACCAGACCAGATGCCTATGCCAGGAAGATGAGGACCCTGTCACCTGCAGCAGCCTGGCACCACAGTGCCCACCAGACACTCCAGGGTTACCACGACCCCCCCCCCAGTCCTCCATGCCCACCAGTCCACGCCTCCATTCCATCTTGTCTGGAGAGCCTCTGCCCAGGCTGGAATTGGGATTGGGGAAGATGACCTCTCCCGCCCCTGCACTGCTAGGGATCTCCCCACCAAGATGAAGTGTACAGCTTGTTGGGGTCCAGAGGCTCTGCCTTGGTACCTGTAGGCTTGAGCCCTTGGCAGAACCTCCCATTGCAGGCCCTGGGCCAGGCACTGCCCCTCCCTGGGGCAGCCCAGACTGGTCTTGGGACAGATGTGGCGAGACTCACCCGCGCCCTTTTATACATGCAGGTTCCCATGTCACACCGGGACAAGGGCCCCCCACCTGCATTCACACGCATGGCTAGCTGGCCTCTGCCCTCTGCCTCCCTGTTTGTAGAGCCTCCATCCCAGAGTCCTGGTTATGACACAATGGAAGCAGCTCCCAGTAAGAGCTGGTAACACCAGAGTATGGGGTGCTGGGTAAGGAATTCCAGACAGGAAGAAGCAGCTTTAGAGCCTGCCCTGGCCTCAGCGTCAGGCCTGCGTGTCCACAATCCCAGCGCTTTCTTTCCTCCTGGGACCCATTCAGGCTGCTGCCAACTCCTGGCACCGTGCCGCCCACGGCTCCAAGGCTCCTAAAGGCCAGTGCCCAGAAGTGGGCGTAGTGTCCCAGAGGGCATGGAGTTCCACGGGTCCACTGGAACTCATGGCCCCTGAGAGGGGCCTCATGCTGCCCCAGCCCTGAGCCCCTGCCAGGAATGCAGCGGCCCCCAGGAGGCCCAGCGGAGGCCCCCAATCTGGCCTCCCCAAGAGATCAGGGCCTGCCCAGCTCACCAGGCAAAGGCCCCACCCATCCTGTGCCCCTACACACACACATGTACGAACACACACATGTGCACACATGCACACATACACACGCACACACATATGACCATCCAGTGGACCCTCAACAGACACAACGGACCCCGGGGCAGGAGCCGAGTGGGTTCTGTGTCCCTCCAGAGGGTCCATGTGGCCTAACCGCCCCTCTTGCTGGCCGGAAGGAGGCTGCCCAGGAAAGTCCTTACCCACCAAGATCAGGCAGAGGCTCCAGAGAGGTCCTCATCAGGAAGGGGACAAGGCCAGCACCGAGTCATGCCCACCGGGCCTGGCGTAAGCCTCCCCCAGATGCCCACTGGGAACTGCAGAATTCCCCCCATGTGCTGCTGTGTGCCTCTGGGCCCCTCTCCTGAGCTCTCTCGGCCTTTTTACTCACCAGCAGAGTATGAGAATTATGAACCCATCACAAGGTAAGAACACACAGGAACTGCACCTTGTAATGCTGACATAACTGTCACAGAGGCCAACAGGGTGGCGTGGACACGCGTGCTGTGCGGAGGGTTTGAGCTAAGCCCCTTTTCTGCAGATTCAGTGGGATTCAACGTGCCTGCCTGGATCCGCCAGGCCATGGGCCAGCCCCTGTCTGCAGAGAAGCGGCCATGGCTCTACCTCTGGGATCCCTGAGCTTTCCTGGACAGTACAGGGGACAGGCCCCTGAGGGCCGTCAGCATGCAGCCCCTCCCTGCCGCTCCTGGTGTGCCCTACGCCAAGCCCAGGAGCAGGGTCAGAGCCCTCCCAGCACCCACAAGGGAGGAGGAGTTCCACCCTCAGGCAGGGCAGCCAACGCCCCACGCCCACCCTGTCACTTGTGCTCACTTTGGTGGTGGGGGCGGGGGCAGCTGGCTTGTCCCTCCACAGCAACACCCTGTCAGCAGGGTATCCAGGAAGCCTGTGGTCCCTGAGGGTGGCTGGACCTCGCAGCATCATGGTGTGGTGGCCATGTCTACTCACCGCCATCCCCAGAAACCCTGGGCAGGGCAGCAAACGTGTTTACTTCTGCCGTGTCACAGAAGAGACTGCAGCCCAGCTGGAACCCAGGTCTGTGAGTCACCCATGGCCCGGATCCCTGCTTAGACACTGCCCAGCTCACAGCCTCCATACACCCCACAATATCCCCTCCCCAAGCCCAGAGTCAGGTCTCATGAAAGGAGGGGAAGGCTCGAGGACCCCTCTGTGTGATGGGCTCACACGGTGCCCTCAGCATAGGCCACCCCCCATGTGCATCCCCAGAGCAGCCTGAAAGGCACCCATCACCCATTTTATGGGTGAGGAAACTAAGGCTCGGGCCACACAGTCAGTGACAGCTCTGAGGGGCTGAGCCGGGGTTCAGAGCCAGCCCAGGGTGGGCACTTTCTATGTGTTTTCTCCCTAAAACAGCCAAGCCCTCCACTCCATGTCAGGGCTCCAAGGGGCCCAGTCACCCAGCGCCTGCTTCAGTCCCCAGGATCCCCCCCAACCCCCCCGGCCCAACCCAGAGCCCAGGGCCCTGGGTCAGGCAGGCAGGAAGAGGTAGCCAGGGCCACTGGCCAAAGCCCGCGTGGACACACGTCAGAGGGGCCTGCAGGAGCCACGGGAAAGAGCTCTGACCTGGCCTTGGGAGGCCGCATCTAAAATAACCAGCCCCAACACGGTGAGGGACTCAGCCGGCGCACGTAAGCCTCTAGGCCCCGGCCACTGCCAAGCTGGCTGCAGAAGGTCACAGCTATTTCTGGGCCAGCCTGGTGGTGATACACAGCCCTGGCACCCCCAAAGATCCAGGGACAGGGGCAGTCAAGGCCCAGTGAGGCAAGTCTGTCCCCAAGACACGTGGTGGAGGGACCCAAGTGGCCACATGTTCGCCAAGGTGCCAAGAGTCTGCCGGGGGACACTGCACAGGTGATCTTTCCTCTCTGAGCTGCCTCCCTCTCAAAGAGCAGACTCCAAGCTGTGAGTAGGTGTTTCACGTTCGTGCCACTGGCATTCATAGGCCACCAGGACGTGCCAAGCCCTGTGCTGGGCACTCAGGTAGACAAAGAACCAGACCTGGTCCCTGAGACACACAGGGGCTCAGCAAAGGGGCCTCTGCCCACTGCCCTCAGCTGCTCTGGGCCTGAGCACACAGGCGGGGAGGGTCTGTCTGTGGCAGGGAAGCCGCTGGGCACACACACCATACGAACCCACCCTGTGTGCCCATGCAGGCACCCACGACAGCCCGCACCCCCAGAGGTGCCAGCACTGGGCCCTGCTGTGAGTAGCCTCCGGCCCAGGGCTCGTTTTGCCCCATGGGTCAGGCCCTCCCCATAAGCTTGCAGGTACCAGTGATCACCTGACAAACGGGGAAACTGAGGCTCAGAGAGGATGTGAAACTCATCCCATGGCCCCAAGGTAGAGAGCCTCAGTGCAAAGCCAAGGCCAGCATGGTCTCTGGGGAACCCAAGGGAGGGGACAGCTCCCATCACCCTGAGGCCCAGCTCATGTCTGCCTGACTCGTGCTTAGCCTGTGGCCACTGTCCTCGGAGCCCACCCCACACAGAGGGTCACTAGCTTGGGAGTCTGGCCTGGTTCTCCTCCTGGCTCCCCCATTGACAGCTGTGTGACGTTGGGCATATCCCTGAACCTCTCTGTGCCTCAGTTTGCTCATCTGCAGGGTGGGTTCACTGGAAGGCTGTCCTTCACGGAGCTGCCCTTGGTGCTATCCTGGGATCTGGAAGGACAGTCTCCTTTCCAAGAGGCCTTTCCCGAGTCCCCAGAGCACTGCTGCTCTGCCAGGCACCCACAGGGGCTCTGAGAGGATGCAGAGCTCCCCAGGACTCCACACTCGGGCTTGTGCTATGTGTGCCAGCACCCAGGAGGACAGTTCTCCAGCAGGGTGCTCAGGACACTCGGGGGGGTGTGGAGGAAGACTTTCCCACAGGACTTCTCAGAGCCCTTATTCCTCCAGACACAGGCCCTCCGAGCAGACTGGGATTTCAGAGTGCAGTGACACCAGGGACCAGCAATGAGGGTGCCTCACAGAACCCGCCCTGGGCAACACCAGGCTGGGCCCCGCCGTGCCCCCGGTTTCCCGGCTCTGAGCATCGGAGAGCCTGGGACTGCCCGACTCCTGCTCGTCTGTGTGGCTGTGACCGCCTCTCTGAGCCAGGGCCTCATCAGTGAAATGAAACTCAAAGACCCAGGCAGTGGCTCTGCATGGCAGACAGGCAGGCCTCGCTGGCTGTGACGGTCCTGACCCTCAGGCCCGGCCACCTCCCCCCACCCAGCCCACGTGTCCCTATGTTCATCACAGCCATGATGACAGTGGCTCAAGGGTGGAAGATTAGCTCATGACTGCAGGCATCAGCCACCATGACAACAGCCAAGACCCAGCCGGACACCCAGCCCAGTGGGTGGCAGGGAGGCACCAGCCTCAGCAAGGGGAACCCCCTCAGCAGGCACCGCCAGGCACCCAGCCATGGCGCCTTCGCCACTGCCCCGCTGACCCCTCGCCAGCCCTGCCGGTGCCTCAGAGCCGCCTTCCCTTAGAGACGAGGTTGTAAAACACCCCACCCTCCCCTGCCTGTACCCCTCGCTGCTCCCCGACATGTTTACTCACCTGAGTGTTCCGTTGGGTATTTGCTTCTGGAGGGTAGGGGCCCCTGGTCAGCTGGTTCCCTGCAGACCCCCAGGGCCTCAATGTGAAGGAAGTACAGCCCAAGGCCTCCTGGTCCCCAAGGTGCTGCCCAGCAGGTGCCTTCCAGAGTCCTCAGCCGGCCCTGTGGGAGGAGGGCTTCCCGGGCAGGGCAGGAAAGGGCCTGGGTCCCACCATGTGTCCTGGGAGCTGGGCATCAGAGCCCAGCATGTGGGCATCCAGAGATCCTGCACCGCCCACCTCGAGACTTGGCCAGCTCCCAGGAAAAAGAGGGAGCCCTCAAAACCAGATGACCCTAGGGAAACCCCTGTTCTCCCAGGCATCTGGGACCTGGGCACCCCGCGGAGGGACCAGAAACCTACATGCACTTTCTGAAGGGCCTCGGCTCAGAGCACTACATCCTTCCAGCCTGGGGCTGCACCAAGCCCTGTTCCATCTGATGCCCTCCCTGCAGCCCCTCAGGGACTCTGGGCATTGCTGTGGGTGCCCAGCAGGGGCAGGCGGGCAGGCAGGCCACAGCCAGCAAGCCCGCGGGCAGACTGGGCCGGATGCAGCACTGGGAGCTCCCAGCCCCACCCCCAACACACACACACCAGGAGCTGCCACCTAACAGCTGGACCTGCAGGGTGGATCTGGGGGTGGAGAGAGCCCTGAGGAGCTGGTCTCTACCCAGCCAGGGCCCCCCGAGGACAGCCCCAGGGCCGGGAATTGTGCCCTATTTGGCAGTGCCGTGGCCAAGCCATTCACACGGGTATGACGGATGCTGCGGCTCGCAGGCCTCCTCCCACAGGGCCGGCTGAGAACTCTGGAAGGCAGCTGCTGGGCAGCACCTTGGGGACCAGGAGGCCTTGGGCTGCACTTCCTTCACATTGAGGCCCTGGGGGTCTGCAGGGAACCAGCCGACCAGGGGCCCCTACCCTCCAGAAGCAAATACCCAACGGAACACTCAGGTGAGTACACAGGTCAGGGAGCAGCGAGGGGTACAGGCAGGGGAGGGTGGGGTGTTTTACAACCTCGTCTCTAAGCGTCCACTCCTTCATCCATTCAACAAAAGCTAGCTGGCTGCAAGGCACCCTGCTAGGGGCAGCGGGAAGGACCTTTTCATTCTAGTGCTAGCACCCACCGAGTTCTCGCCATGTCCCAAGCACTGTGCAAGCGCTAGCTTCACTCTCCTCCCCAACGGCTAAGAAAGTCCCCAGGACGCTGGAAGCCCTGGGGCAGAGCCAGGGTACAGAGAGCCTGCTCAGACCAGACCCTGTGCGGAGTAGGGGGCTGTCTTTTTGTTTTTCTTAGTTGAGATAAAATTCACATAGCATGAAATTCACCATTTTAACCACCTTAAAGTGCACAATTCAGTGTTTTTTAGTATATTCACAGTGCTATGTAATCATCACCACTTCTAATTCCAGAATAGTCCCATCGTCCCAAAAAGAAACCCCAGATCCATCAGCAGTCACGCCGCCCCCAACCCCCACCCCGCCCCCAGCCCCTGGCAACCACCCATCTGCTTCCGTCTCCGTGGACTGGCCTGTTCCGGACATTTCATGCGAATGGAAGCATGCACTATGTAGCCTTCTGCATCGGCCCCTTCCACTTAGCATGGTACCTTCGAGGTTGATCCACGTGTAGCCCATGTCGGCGCTTCATTCCTCTTCCCGGTTGGCTGATATTCCACTGCATGGATATGCCACATTGAGTTTGATGGACATTTGGGTCATTTCCAGGTCTGTTTTAATTTTACCCTCAGGGACTGAGCCAGGGGGCTGTGTTGGACATCATCGGGGAGCGGGTGTTACATTTTCACAAATATCCACAGCATCTGTTCTGCTGAGACCCCGTGGGGTACTGGTCTGTTGGAGGTTTAAATCCTACCTGCAGGGCCCTCGTGGAGTCCTGACCATGCACCCACGTGTGGGAAGAAATCGGGGGAGTGAGGATGGCAGGAGAGGGGCCAGGGCTCCAGGGTCCTGAGGAGCCCAGGCCGCAGCGTGGGCAGTGGCGACACAGGGCAGGCAGAATTCGGGGCCCTTCCCGGCCTGTGCTGGTCACCGAGGGAGGATGCTAGGCAGGTCAGGGAGGGAGGGAGGTCCCGGCCCACTCTCCGGGGGGAGCCCAGAGGTGAAGGTGGCATCTGAAGGCGGCATCTGAGAGGGGATTTCAACAAGGGGAAAGATTTATCGAAAGTGTTTCTTAAAGTTAAAAACACGACCCTCGCACATACAGTGAGCACAGGTCAAAGATTTATTTAATTAGTTTGGTCAGAACCGGCAGGAGACGAAATTGGCTCAGAGAATTCCTAGGCTAAGTGTTTACAGCCTGAGAGAGATAGTGCCCGCTGGATTGAGCCGGGAAAGATGAGACAGAGCTGGGGACGTCCTTCGGGGCAACGCAGCCATCGTGTGGGCACCTTCGCCACCAGACAGCATCCGTCTGCGCCTCCACCCACCATCTATACATCCACACGTGACCTCGCTGAGTCCGCACGCGGTGGGTACAGACATCCGCGAGACTTGTCTTAGCAGAGCCAAAGGAGCCAGTGGAGGGAGCTGGGCGTCCCAGGCAGGTCAGAGGCCCAGAGGCAGGAAGGCCAGCGGAAGGCCAGCTGAGGACTCTCGGGGAACTGCTGCCCTGGAAGGCGGGCTCCTCCGGCTTCGCAGAATGGCTGCAGGGCGTGGACAGTCTCCACAGTCCTGCAACCAGGCGGAGAAAACGGAAAGTCCCCAGAACCCCAGGCCGTGGCTGGCTGACAGGTGAGATGGTGGCACCAGGGCCCAGATGTCTAGAGCCACTGTCCCAGCGTGGGGCCGGGAATGTGGGGAGCATCTGACCAGAGCCAGACCCACCCGGCATCCTAGGTACCCTCACCCCTGCCCCCTACCTGGTGACATCTAAGTCAGATCATGGTGCCCACATCACTCAGGAGCCTAAAACCCTCACTGCCCTGAAGGCCTCACTCAACCTGCTCCCCACCTGACCTCTGCCTTCCTTCCTCTCCCCACTCCTCTCCGCTCCAGCCTGCTGCCTTCCAGCTGTTCCTGCCACTTGGCAGGCATGGTGCTGCCTCCAGGCTTTGCACTGACTGTGCCCGTGGCCTCTGTCCCTTCGTCCATCCTCCCAGGCTCAGCGCCCACTGACACCCCACCCACCAGCCTGCACCCATGCTGCTGGCTTCCTCGGTCTCCCCTCTTGCATCGGCTCTCTGGCCCCTCTCCCACAGGGCAGAAACTCATAGCCCCACCCTCGTTTGCCTTGGTTCTCAATAGGCCCGCACACAGCAGGTGCCCAGTAGATGTCCAGAAGCATTTACCTGTCCTGTGAGAGGGAGGCAGGGCAGAGATGACCATCCCCAACTGACAGGTGAGGGCGCTGAGGCCCAGGCAGGCCTGGCCCAGATCCTGCAGCCAGTGATGGTGAGGGAGAAGCCACTGGCAGGCCAGTTCCTTCCCACCTGAGCCCTCCCAGGGCCTGGGGTCAGTTCAGCAAGACAGTGACCAGGGTACCTCATGGGTGGACCCAAGTTCACTGCTTTGATCGTCTTAGGGAAAACAGGCTCCAAGCTCAGGAATCCAGGAGGGCCTGAAGGAAGGAGGGTCTGCGGGTGCCCTAACCAAATCGCCCAGGGAGCCCCCAAGGAAGACAGGACATGCCCAAGCACCGAGAAAGAACTATGGGTCACTTCTGCATGGGGGCTGCACAACCAGGAGTGGGGCATGCAGCACCCAATGGCCCCAGGGTCCTCACCCAGCCACGTTGCTCCCTCAGGGGGCCAGGGTCCAAAATGGTGCCAGGCAGCCCCAGCCCTGCAGTGGGCAGGGAGGTCTTGCCTGTTCCTCTGGGCAGCCCCTGCACCCGATTGCTGGTGACTTGTCTGTCCACCGTTGTGGTCATGGGCAGCAGATGGGGTATTGACTGATCCGTGCTGGGTCTCTAGCCGCAGGCACAGGGCCAGGACTGTTGGTTAAAGCTTGTGGAATGAGGATTTCTAACATTTTAAATTACTTCTCCAATGTTCCCAGCAACGTAGCAAGCTGGTGCTCAATGGGCAAGGCCACTGGCGGTGAGGGTAATTCTCATCGGGTCCTTCCCCTGTGCTGGGTGCTGTTCCATGCCCTTCACACGTACATGCCATGTGGCCCCCACCATGGGGACAGCTGTCCAGGGAGCAGCAGGGAGCTCAGGGCTGGGACAAGCCCACTCAGAGCTGCAGCTCCTTCCTCCATGCCAGGCCCATGGCTGCCTCCTCCTGGAGGCCCTCCAGGGTCCCCAAGGATGGAGCACCCCACCCTCCCCCACTGCAAAGACACTGCACAGTGGTCCTGGGTCCACTCACAAGGTGCCCCGGACACTGACCTGTTGTCCCCTTCTGAGCAACGGCACCGGGGGTGCTTTCCAGACATCACTGCCCCGTGCGAGCCCTGCTTTCCTCCTTGCAGGCCTGACTCCTTGGTCCTTCCCAGAGGGGACCATCCCCACCCTCCTGCTGATGTGCTCAGGAGGCCTCAGGGATGCCCTGTCACCATGGGGCCACCTACCTAGGATCCCTCCTGGCTCCACTCTGTCTATCCAAATCACCCAAATCTCACCTTCGTGGAGGCCCACGACCCAGCCCACACTTACTGAGCATCGAGTGGATGCCACAGCAGTACCCTGTCCACGGGAGCTCGTGAGGGGGGAAAAGCTCAGCTCCTGGCATGACAACCAATCTGGCCACAGCAACCAGGTGGTGGACCTCGTGGGGGCCAGAGTCCCGAGGACCCCAACTCCCTCAACAACACGAGAGAGGAAGAGGCCCTCAGCTGCCGGGAAGCCCCTGACCCAACTGGACGCTCCAATGCAATAAGCACCTCCCATACGCGACCCAGTTTCCACCCCGGGAGCCCCCCAGAGGGGGAGGGGCCGAGAGGGTCGTATCTTGTCCTACACCCTCAATAAAGCACAATACGTCCTGGAATAACACTGTTCAACATCGTTTCATGACGACGGGGCCACTGTCTGTGTGAAGTGTGCACACTCTGCCCACGTCTGCGTGGCTTCTCTCCGGGTACTCTGGCGTCCCAGAGCTGTGCACGTGCGGCTCGCTGGCATGTCCGCATTGTCCCAGAGTGTGTGTGTATGTGAGCGTGCCCTGTCCTGTCGTCCCAGGGCTGGTACCTACCTTACACCTGCCACCCACCACCCTGAACTGGAATAAGCAGATGGGAAAAAGAATGAATAAATACAAATTATTGTCAAAGTATACGATAATCACAATAGTATATGACGAGAAACGATGTCGTATGAAAGTGCTCAGTGAGCCCGCCACATTTGGGTTGTTTTTGAACTTCGTGGTAGAAGGTGCTCCTGGCAATTTTCACTTTGCAGACACATTCCTTCATGTAACATCCCGCCACCGTGGCCGCCGTCACTCACTGTTCACCAAAAGCTGGGTAATTAGTATACTTGTTCTTAGTAGTCTCTCTTAAATGTATGTATAGTTCACATTTATTTCCACGTTCAATGTTAGAAGTGTTTTGGGTCTTTATTTACAAGTTTGGTGATGTTTCTGTAGCCAGAAATACACTGCAGGAGCTACTTAACTCTTACCTATATCAACTGGCCTATGGCCAAATTGGTTTCATTATACATTTCGATTAAAGTCATGGTTTCCAAGAACCCATCGATGACGCTGAGGACTTTCTATACCCAGGAAAAGGGTCTGGGGTTCCTCCCCAGGCTCCGGACTCTCAGACTAGTGCTCCCCCAATGCCCCTCGGTGTTCCCCGTTTCCGCGGTCCTTTCTTCTGGGGCTGGGCGTTCCCGCATGTTCTGTTCTAAACAGTATCTTGTAACAAGGCAGGATGGAGACGCTGACGTGGCTCAGACTTGGGGTCACCCTGGCTCCACCTGTGACCTTGGGGAGGTAGTGATCCTAACTCCTGTCACTCCCTCTGAAAATAGGGGTACCCACCCCAACCCCCAGGGCTGCTACGAGGCTGGACCACACCACAGTGTGCCTGATGCACACAGTAGGCGCTTGGGACCGGCCGGTGACCCTCCTGGGACACGTGTGGCTGCCTGTTCTTACCCACCTATGCCTCCGGAACGTCTACCTCGCCCCCCGCCCCCCCACTGGCTTGGCTGGCGGGCCAGGCCCCCAACAGACACGCCTCCGCCACCAGCGGACCTTGGCAGCCCTGGTTCTCACGCTCACTTCCTCATTGGGAGGGGGCAGGGGGGGACACTCGCCAGGCCCAGAAAACCCAACAAGCTCTCAGGGAGGGCTCTGCCCCTGAGGACTGCAAGCCACAGCCTTCCGAAGGGGAGAGGAGGGAAGGGGAGGGGAGGGGAAGGGGGGCAGGGGAGAAACAGGGATGAGGGAGGGGAGCAGGAGAGATGTGCGAGGGGAGGGCGAGAGGAAGCACCTGGGCGGAGGGGGCTGCTCTGTGGCCTCCCCTGGCTGGCCGGGCCAGGGCTTTCCCGCCCCCAGGCCCACCCGACTCCTGAAGGCAGGAGGCCCCCGCAGGCACGAGGCAGCCAAGAACACAGGACACAAGGCTCCACTGGGGCCAAAGTTCCTCCTAGGGCCAGGCAGGCCCAGCTGGCAGTGTCCGTGGGAACAGCCCCAGGCCCTGCAGCCACACTCAGGCCAGTCAGCGGGCACTGGGGCTGCCACAAATGCCGGGGCAGCTGGACACGTCCCAGGGGGCAGAAGCCGGAGCCCCTGAGCCTGCTTTAGGCATGTCCGGGTCTACGGGTTGATCTGGGAGGCCCTGGGGGAACCCTAAGGGAGGGGCCAGAGGGCTGGGGGAGGGGGGGCCAGGGGTCTGCAGGTCCACAACCACCCCTGCTGGCACAATCCATGCCCCCAGACCCTGCTTCCTGCCAGCCAGGCCAGCCTGACCCCACCGCCTCCCCACGCCCTGCACCCGCAGACCCACCTCTCCCCGTGGCCAAAGCTCCCTGAGCCCCACCCTCTTCCTGCACCCCGCCAGACCCCTCCCCAGCTCCTTCTCCCAGCCCCACCCAGGGTGGTCTGTGTAAGGTCAGAGGAGGTGTGGTGGGGGGGTCCTGGAGCCGGAGGAGTGCCCCTGACATCACCCAGGCCACCCTGGCTGAAGCCTCCTCTGCGGTCCATGGCGGAGGGGTAACTGACGGGGTGGATGGCCAGATGAACACTCCATGACCGCCTCAGTCCATGCTCCAGCCCACACCCCAGTGGCCCCCAGAGTGCCCGGCTGGTCCCCGGGCTCCCCGCCCCCCACACTCCGTCCCAGGACTCCACAGTGTAGACCCCCCAGCCACTGGCTGTCCTCACAGGCCCAGGCCCCTTGGGACAGCCCTTCCGGTGACTTCCTGCCAGGGAGGCGGGGGAGGGGTCAACGGGCCTCCAGATGGCTTCCTGCGGCTGGGCAGCGTGGGAATGGCCCAGCCGGTGGGAGCCCTGAATGGCCCAGCTGGCGGGAGCAGGGCGAGGCCTGCAGCACCCACTGCGGACAGAGCTCCCTGCCTGCCTGGGCTTCCGACACCCCCATCCACAGAGGGGACACTGAAGCATGGACAGGCAAGTCACACCAGGCCAGTGGCAGGGCCTCCTGTTAACTAATCAGACATGGCACCCCCTCCATGCCCTCACACCTGGCCTCGGACAGGACAGGACAAAAGCTGCCCTGGGCCACTCAATGGGACTCGACGTGCACCAAGATCCCCACCTTCCATCCCAGCACCGCTACTTCCCAACTGCGCCACCTGAGCAGGTGCCAGCCTCAGACACCAGCTTCCCCAACTGGGGAACAGGCGACAACAACAGCTGCCACAGGTCACCTTGAGGATTAAGGAGGTACCCTGGGCAATTTCCCACTGCTGTCCCAGAAGAGCAGCAGGACGGTGCTGTTGTGGGTGACACTGCTCCATCAGGCCCAGAACCCTTAGGAGCCTGCCTTCACCCAGCCTGCCCCTCCTGGAAGTTCATGCACCGCTCCCTCCAGAGCATGCCACCTCCTCCCAGAAGCCCACCCTACTTGGCAAGGGAGTCCCCCTTCATGCCTCACCACAATCTGTCTTGGGGGCACATGCTCCAGGAAGGTGATTGCTGTCTCCCGTAAGTCCTCCTCTCCCATGGGACCCCTCTGGAGTCAGGACCACCCTCTCTGCCTACTGCCATCCCCCATGGGGGCCAGTGCAGGCCTGGGCAGCCCCCCAAGAGGCCTGCACCCCCACCCCACTACACAGTAGCCAAGACAAGAGCAATGAGGGTTGCAGGGACACAGGCTGGACACCGTCAACCTTCTCATCGAGCCCAAGGTTCTGCAGATGAGATGTAGTAACCCTTCCCCAGCACCCAGACGCACGTCCCTGGCTGTCCACAGCCTCATTTATAAGAGCCCATCACAGGGTTGGGGGGTGGCCAGTTAATAAACAAGGGCCCATCCAGACCCAGAGCCCAGGGCCCAAGGGTACCATCAAGAAGTGGCCCACAGTTCACCAAGGGAAGTTTCAAGTGAGACGCAGAACAGCACACCCAGTCCGTCCTGCTCTTGTGAAATTAAGCATATGCCCAGAAGCCCAGAGCCAAAGCAGTTACCGGTTTCCTGGGCTATGTGAATTACTATAACGAACATTGCCAAATCTACAATTAAAATCTTAACTGCATGTTTAGAGCATCATACGAATGCTGCCCCTCCCCAACCAGGGCTCCTAGGGGGGCCGGGCAGTGCAGCCACTGCAGGTCATCAACCTGCCCCAAGAGCATGGCCCTGGCAGATAGGGAAACTGAGGCACCCATGGATGGCCCTTGCTGAGGTCACGGGCCTGGGAGAGAGTAAACGGTGTGCCTGCCGTGATCCGGTGCATCCGTGGCAGTCATGGGATCAGAAGCAGGTAGCCTGGCTCAGATGGCTGAGGCTCGGCCATCGGGGCTGCCAGATTTTTGTCCTGATCCCCTATCCTGTCTGCTGTGGGGTCCAGTAGTCTCCTCCAAGCTCCCCATTCTCCAGATGAGAACACTGAGGCCTAGGGAGGGGAGGGACAGGCCCAGGGTCACCCGGAGAGGCTTGGCAGAGCTGGGGCCATGCCTTGTGGCTCCCTGGGGCCCTGTGGAGGGGACAGGGAGGTCACTGTGGGAAGGGACAGCCGGGAGCCCCGGGCACCCCCTGAGCTCCGTATGATAATTCCCAGCAGATGGGCCTCTGGGCAGCTGGCCAGAAAGAAGCAAAGCCCAGGAGGAAGGACCTCAGCAGCTGACCCCGGACGGGGAGATTAAAGAAGACAAAATGTTTGCGTTGGCAGGGGGCCCAGGTCCAGCCAAAGGAATGGGGGGGAGGGACAGTGTTCCAGGCACCAGTAGAAGATGGCAGGGCGGGGACACCAGGAGGAAGGGGCATCCTCTCAGGGGTGGGGACAGAGTGGATGGGCAGGTGAAGCCACTGTGTACAGCAAAGGCAGCGATGGGGACCTGGGGAAGGTGGGCAGGAGCTCTGGCGGGTGGCAGGGAGTCCTCCAAACACTCCCAAGCCTCTTCCAGGAAGCCTGAGTCACGGGGCTGGGGGCTGGGGGGCAGGGCCAGGAGAGCAGCCGGGAGCACCAGTCCCACGGGAAGGGGATGGGACGGGGACAGGGATGGGGCAGGGCCGTCCACCACCTCCTCCAGCTGGGCCAGCCCTGGCTTCAGGGTCTCCAAGGCGGGTGAGGACGAGGCTGTGGGAACAGGCTCCTGCAGCTCCCAGGAGGGGGCGGGGGTGGCACGGCTGGAGACAGTGGGTCAGCCCTTTCTGCAGAAGGGGAAACTGAGGCCCAGGAGGAGAAGAGCCTCCCAGACAATGACCTGTCATCAACTAAAAAGTCCCCTGGGCAGCCCAGGCCTGGACACCAGGGAGACTGAGGCAAGAGTCTCCCCAGCCAGACCTCAGCGCCCTCACCCCGACTTCCTTAGCTAGGAGAGCCCTGCTCTAGCACCTTAGCCCTCAGCCATTGGCCCAAGGCCCCCCGATCCCCAGTGGTTCGAGCCTTCCTCTGGAGCCTCCACTCCTAGGACCACACCCAGGGAACTCTGATGGCACAGGCTCCACTCCATCCCACTACCCCTGCTCTAGAACATTCCACAGCCCCTGCCACCCCCTCCTCCCCCAGAATCAGAGTCAGGGACTCGAACAACAGCCTGCTGCAGTCTAGGGGCTCCCAACCTCCTATCTGCCCACATCAGTAATGGGGGCTCCTGTGGGGGTCAGAATCTCCCACTGGGGTGAGCACCTCAAACAGCACCAAGCGAGCGAGGGTGCTTCCCCAATTTATAGCCACAGACCTGGTCCGGCCCCTCGTTTGCAGGTGCCGAATAGAGAGGCAGGGTGCTTATGCCCACCCCCAAGGGTCACCCAGCAGGAGATTCAGGCCCTGACCCAACTTCCAAACCCAGTCCCACTCAGCCTCTCATCCAAACAACTGCTACGGGCCAAGCCCCAGGGCTCAAGGTACAGTGGCACTCTTCCCTGCCGCCCCAACCAACATCCTCCAGGACCAAGGGCTCCAGCCCTGCATCTCTAGGCAGGCCCCCTCCTTCCCTGCTCGGCCTGCACTGACCATCCAGGTCCCACGTCCAGGGCTCAGCCCATCCTGGACTCACCCACGCACAGCCGGGCTCACAGCAGGCACATAATAAAGGCCTGGTAGACCCAGCACACAGAGGCAGTTAGCGGCACAAGAGCTGAGAATGGGGGCAGGAGGGGCAGGTCCAAGTTCTGGATGACCTTTTCCCAGACCCGCTTCCAGCTCAGACAGAGAAAGACAGCATACTACCATGCCAGCCGTCCTGAAAGACCACTACCTTTGAGAGACAAGGACATTGGTCCCAAGAAGGCTGGAACTGAGGTAGCGTCCTCGTGTCCAGACACCCATCCCAGCACCTGCCTTGCAGGGATTTGTGGGGGACATGCACCCCAGCTTCGCCTCTAGCTCCCTGGGCTCCTAAACGAGGCCTGGGCCGGGGAGGCCACTCGCCTAGCGTGGGTCAGCCAGGCGGCAAAGCAGTCATTGTACCGTGCTTGTGGCTGGAGCCAGCCGTGGCAGAGGCACTTTCTGGCAGGACCCCTTCCCTCTCCCACCCAACTCCAACCCAGGACAGGCCTCACAGGGACCAACCACGGCAGGGTCAGGAAGGGCCTAGCACACCCTAGCAATCACTGTCCCCTGAGCCCCAGCTTCCTTGCCATCAAACAGAGCTCTCATCCCTGCCTCCCAGAGCTGTGTGGCAGAAGACACTCCGGCCCCTGGGGAAGTAGCTGGGGCCGCATTCAACACAAGCCGACCTGTGCTCATCCCTTGAGCCTGTAGGGGCCTTTCCAGCCTGAGTCCTCTGCGGGAAGGCAGCTGGGATGGAGAGGCCGAGCTTGGGCCCTCGGGACACCCACCAGCACACCCGGCACAGGAAGGCAGGTCCCACGGGAGCACAGCCCAGTCCTGCTCCCTGGATCCTCAGTGCCTGGAACCCCAGCAGGCACGGTGGACTCGGGTCACGTGCGCCAGCTCACTGGCTCAGCACACCCAGCCCCATCAGTTACACATCGTCACTGTCCCAAGCGAGAGGATACGCTGAGGCTCGGAGGGTGGTGTGTCCAAGATGCACGGCCAGGTCCCAGCCCGTCCTGGGCCGCCCTCTAGCCTGCAACCCCACTTCCTGGGCCTTCCTGGCCTGTGCATCAGCAGAAGGGATCTTTACTGCGGGCGTGTGAGACTCCGGTGTGTCTGCCCCGACTTGGCTGCCGGCTCTGTGGGGGCACATCAGAGCCAGGCATGAAGTGGGTACCCAAGTTTTGCTGGCTCAGTGAGAAAAGAAGGCTGGGCTGGCTACTTAGAGCCACATTCCATGTCACCGGGTGAGCCTAGCACAGCCCACCCCCCTGAGGACCACCTCCCAGATGACCAGAACCCTCCCCCGCCCATTTACTGACTCTTTCCGAGAGAGGAGGCACAGCGGCATTCAAATTCCCGCTCTTTTTCCAGCAGAGTGGCCCTGGGTACATCACTGTACCCTGGGGCCCTCCCTGGCTGTCAGACAGGGTGATAATACTAATACTTACCCCAGAGGTATTAATCCTCATCTTGAGGATCAAGCGAGTTAGAATGAATCAAGTACTAACGTGAGTTAATCACAGCCATGGTTAGCGGTACCTGTGGGCCATTTCTGACTGTGCTGCGATCACCAGGCACTGCAGAACACCCACCTCCACGTGGCACCTAGTTACGCAGTCACAGAGGGCAGGGGCTACACTCCTGCTTCCTCCAAGCTGACGGCAGAGTGGGCTCTGGGGCAGGGCTGGGCCAGGGTGGGAGAGGGCAGGCAGCCCAATGTCCCCAGCCAGGATGGCCTGTGGGGCCAACAGCAACAACTGTACTGCATTCCTTCAGCTCCTTCCAAAAGCAGGAGTCCCGACACGGGGCACCCCCAGATCTGGGGCAGATGGCTGGAGAAGAGCCGGGGAGCACAGGAGGACCCAGGTGTGCTGGGCTGTGGGGGAGGGCTGGGGCACCCAAGCAGGTGGGTGTGCAGAGCATGGTGCCCCAGCTCCCCTCCCTGGCTCCAGGAGGAAAGTACACCTGAGTGCCCACCTTGTCGCACGGGCTCAGCCCTGAGCCACGTGGTCACGTCAGTTGGTCAGCAGAGCTCTGGTCCCTCAGTTCAGCTTCAGCCCCAGGAGGCTGCCCCTGAGGCAACTGGGACAGTGTGTGCAGCATGCCTGGTGGAGGAGCAGTGGCTTCCTTAGGGGTCCTTAGGGCCACACCCCCCAGCTGGGAGGAACAGCCTCTGATCGGTTTCTGTGTTGTCTCCTGTACAACAGCATCAGCCCAGCTCAAAGGGGTAAAGTGAGGTTCTCGGGGTCTTGACCTCATGCCCCCCCTGGGTGGGAGACACACACATCCCCTCCACCAGGCAAACTCCTATGGAGCCTTCAGAACCCATAGGCCCTGTCACCTCCCGCAGCCCTCCACCCACACTGGCAGGGCCACAGCCAGCAAGACCCTCTGCCCTCCCCTGGGGACCCCTCACAGAGGGAGCACCCCACCCACCCCAGGCCCGCCCCCGGAGGCCGGCCTATCCGATTGGCAGGGGCAGGCAGGCTCCAGACATGCATGCCGCCACTACCCCCTCGGCACTCACCCTCGCCACAGCCCAGTCCAAGATGCAGGACCTCCAACTGCAGCCCATATCCGTGCCCCACCCAACTCTGAAACAGCGGGAGAGGGCGGGGCTGATCAGCCCTCGCACCTGTCCAGGCCCTGCCCAGTGGTCCTCCGGGACAGGTCCAGGTAGGAAGGAGGGACAGGAGTCATGTTTACCCCACACCACTTGAGCGGTGTTCACCCTTGTGACTGATCCTCACACCTCTCCTGCGAGGTGGACCTATCACTGCTCCCATTTTACAGGTGCAGAAACTGAGGAGCGAGATGTTAAGTACCCAGCAAGAAACTGGGAACACAGGCCCTCCTACCTCTAGCCCAGCCTCGCCCTGCTGCACTTGCAGGCACTGGGAAAAGCCACCGCGGGCAGGGAGAGGTGCAAAGGAAGCGGGTGGCTGCGGTGGAGGTGCGGAGACACGAAGCAGTGCTCGAGGTGGGGCAGCTACGAAAGTGCCCTGGGGTGGTCTGAGAAGGCACCGTGTAGGAGGTGGGCCAGCACAGCAGCTAGCAGGGAGGCTGTGGTGAGAGGTGAGCCAAGGCACATCATCTGGTTACAGCCTGCTTGCTGTCAGGCTTGGGTCCTTGGGGAACAAAGGCAAACTCAAGGTCTTGGGGAAAACAACCACTGCTCTCTGCCAGCCCCAGCCCCAGGAGCTCCCTGCTTGGCCCCTCTGGCCAAATGCCACCTGGACACCAGCCCAGTACGCTTTCCAATTACCCCACCCTTTTGCCAGGGCCTGCCACCCAGTGAGTGCCTCCCCAAGCTGCATCGTCCTCATCTGGATGTGACTCCAGGGAGGTCACCTGCATACGCCCTGCACATCTGCCGACACCCTCCCCTCCCCAACAGTAGTCAGCGAGAGGGGCTCACACCAGCCTGCGCCCCCTCTCAGGCCAACTGGGTGCACCTCTTCCCAAGTCCACGGACATGGAAGTCAAACTGGTAGCCTGGGAGTATTTACACCACAGAAATTGGCTAATGCTCCAAGTCAGGGTTTTGTTAAACATTTACCATAAGTCCCTACCTGGTGACCTCATGTCACCCACCCATAGTGACACCAAGACTCCCTCGCCATTCAAATCGCCTGCTTATCTGGGAAAGAAGCCCACTCGTCCAGCTGTCCTCCTGCCTACCAAGCCTAGGCCAGACTGCGCTGGCCAGCCACCCTCACCACATCCTGTGCTGGCACTGAGGACACAGGGGTCCAGTTGGGGCCCCCAGCCTCATTGCAGTGGTCAGGGAAGACACCCTGGAGTAGGGCAAAGACAAGGAGGAGCCAGTGGGCCTGGAGAGCCCCTCTCTTCACCACCTGACCGCCTGTGGGGCCCTGTCCACGAGCTGCCCTGCCCCACCAGCCAAGGGGGTCATGGGTCTGGGTACACCATCACCCACCTCCAAGTCCAGCACGAGGCCTGGCATAGAGGGGGTGCTTGGAAAACACTCACTGCTGGGATGTTAGAGGGTGGCCAGCTCCCCAAGGGGGCATTTGGGAGCAGCCCGGGAATTCCCACGGGGTCAGGACAGCCTTTCCTCCTTAACACATGCAGCCAGGGTGGCAGTGGGGAGACCCCCAAAGGCTGGCTCAGTTTAGGCCACAGGTTCTGTGCCTCTCTCATTTAGCCTTCACAGCAGCCTGCATGGCGGGCCAACCAGCGTCCACTTCACAGATGGGAAAACCAAGGCTCTTCTTAGGCCTACAGGCTGAGGGGCTGCACCTGCCTCCACCATCTGGGCCTCGACCCCTCATCTGAGAAATGGGGTTAATCCTCGTGGGAGGATTTAAGGAGGCCTGTGAAGCATGGCCCTCACAGAGCTGCCAAGACCTCGGTTTGGGCAAGGCCTGTGTCCAGGGACCTCCATCAGGTGCATAGCGCCCCCCCACCACACACACACACACACACACACACACTGCTCCAGCCTGGAAGCAGGGCCCCCATGGAGTCCACACACTACAGTGACACCTGACACATGATGGTGAATCGTGTGTGCTGGCCCCAGAGCCCGCAGGCAGAGAGAGAAGGTGCAATACATGCCTGTCTGCCACGGCTCGGAGTGCCCAGCACACTGACCAGCTGCCCAGACCCCACGCTGCCCCCAGACTCGCTATCAAAGAAGGGCGGAGAAGCCTCACGTCTGTAACCAGGCTCCCACCTGCAGGGTCGCCATGCTCCACCCGGAAAGCACCAGGCCAGCTTGGAGCTGGGCATGCCAACCCCAACTCTGCCGGCCACCAGCTGCCCAAGAGATCCCCCCCGGGCGTGTCAGGAGTCAGCTGATTAACTCCTGCAGCCCCTGGGACAGGGCTGCTGACCCGGTTGTACAGGATACTGCCTGGAGGAGTGAGGCCCCGCCCCGGCTCCCAACGCTAGCGTGAGTCGCAGCCAGGACTCAGACCCGTCCGTGGGACCTGGAGCTCGGCCTCCCGGTGACATCCACGGACTTCCACGTCCTGCCCGGGTGGCAGAGAAGCTTATGGGATTCCATCCCCCCAAAACTGTGTAGATGAGGAAACTGAGCAGTGAATGGGGGTAGAGCCAGATACTGGGCGGGACCTGGGGAGGATGAACTCCGAGCAGGGTGTCTTCCGCGCCCCCAGAAAATGGAGCGGAGTCACCCCTCCAACCAGGGCTGTCCTGTTGCTCGCATGGGGAAACGGCGGGCAGTGTCCCCGAACCCAGCCTCCTCGGGCACGTGGCAAGTGGCAGACACCCGGCCCGCGCTCACGCAAGAGCGGCCGCCAGGCGCAGGGTCCCGGGACGCGCGGGCAGGGAAGGAGGCGGCGGGCCCTCCCGCCTGCGCGGCCCCGAAGCCGCGCCCGGAGCGGGCGGCGAGCTCGCGCACGGACGGCCCCCCACGCGCCTGCACAAAGCGCCGCGCGCCCCGCGCGCCCCCGCCCCGAGCGGGCGCGGAGGAGACTGACCTGGCGGTCCGGGCGGCGCCGGCACGACGGGCGGAGGGCTCGGGACGCGCGCACGCGCCCTCGCGCAAAGGCGCGGCCGCGGCTCCCCCAGCTCAGGGCGCGCGCCCGGCCGCCGGGTCACGTGGGGGCACGGCCCAATGGGAGCGCTGTCCACGCCCGCGGCCCCGCGCGCGGCCCGGCTGCCCCTCCGGTCGGGAGGAGCCGGGGACGGCCGTGGGGGCAGCCTAAGGGTCTGATCTTGGTCTCTTAGTGCGGGGCCTGCGGCCGGCGGGCGTGGTAGGGCCGGTTTTGGAACCCGAGTGAGGATGAACAGGGCGGGATGTGCCCGCGGCTGAGGCCAGAAGGTTCACGAAACTTGTGGACTCCTCAGTTTCCCCGTATGTCGATTGGGGCTGAGTCCCACGCCGCAGGACTTGCTTGGGGGGGGGCAACGAGATAGCAGCCACGCGGCCCAGGGCCTTGGGGTCAGATGGGGTTTGATGCCCCTGGGCTCCCTCTGTTAAATGATGAGATCGTGGGTGTCCAGGGCCGGCCCACACTCGGGGGTGCCTCCGCTCACCTCCGCTGCTCGGGCTACACGGCCCCGCCCAGGTGAGGGTGCATTTCAGCCCCCAGCCAGCCCCTGGGGACATCTCCAGAGGCTCCCTTGGGGACCGATGAGGGTGTCCCCTTCTGGACCAGCCCTTCCTAGGGAGGTTGTGGCTCAAGTTAGTGGGAAGACCAGTGGTGGCCTGTGCAAGAGGCCCAGGACAGAGGAGAACAGAGAGGCAAGCTGGGGTCTCCTAGGGGCCCTCACCCACCCAGCGCAGTTCCCCCATGCCAGTCCTTGGACCCCTGGCCCAGCCAAATGTCCAGCTGCTCCCGTCCTGCCTCCACTTCCCCGAGAGGATGCTCTTGTATCCATCCACCCTCAGCACCAGAGAGACCAGCAGGCAGGAGTGAGAGCCGCTTTCCTCTCTGCAGAATCCCAGGGCACCACCTCACCCGTGAAGGCCAGCAACCCAAACCGCCTGACCGTGCTCCCCACACTCCCCTCACTGCCTCAGCCTCTCTGCAAAACACCTGCAAGCTGTTCCTCCAACATGCCAGGTTCCCTTCTACCTCGGGGCCTTTGCACTTACTGTCCTGCCTGGAAACTCACCCCAGACTATCCCAGTGTCTCCATCCTTCCCAGCACATGCTCCCGGTCAGCTGCTGCCTCCTCTGAGAGCTTAGTCTCCCATGGCTGTCCCCTCGCTCAGCCCCGCTGTGCTGTCAGCTCCGCCAGAACGTCCCCCGAGCAGTTACAACACTGATCATGGTCCAGACAGGAACCTCGTCTGGCTTGTCCCCAGCTGTGTCCCCAGCACCTAGACCAACATCTGGCACACAGCAGGTGAATGCTTAATCGTGGGTGGGTGGTGGGGTGGGTGGTGTCCAGAGGCCCTGATTCCTTCCTGAGTGGCAGCAGGGTGGGGTGGAGGGTGGCTCAGAGGTGATCCTGTTTTACGGAGGAGAAAATGGGGCTATGGAGGTGATGGATGAGCCAGGAGGAGGCAGACTCAGAACCCAGGCCTGGTCCCCTAAATCATCCCTGAGATTGGGTATGTTCCACAGAAAGGACCCCACCCCACCTCCAACCTGCCCCCAGTCATTGGACCTGCCCACCCTGGAGGCATGGGGTGAGGAGACCCCCAGCCAGTGGGGGTACAGGAGGATCTGGGCAGTGATGGGCCCAGGATTAGCAGCTTAGGTCCAAGGAGGACAAAGAGGACGTCAGTGCTAGGTGGATTTCCAGAAAGCCACCTCCAGCCCAGCAGGCTCCAGCCCAGGACATGGCAGGGCCACACAGGAGTGGCCAGGGCTGGGGGATGGAGATCCAGCCATGGAGGACAGTGGGTGGGGTAATGGCACCAGCAGCGGCTTTTGTGCCACCTTCACTGGCCACACACTGTCGCCTCTCCTTGCCTCAGTTTCCTCGACCATAAGTGGGGTCATGGTAACAATTCCAGTCTCGTAAGGCTGTTGTGCAGATGGTGCCTGTCCATTGCTGGGTGGTTTCTGCCTGACACAGAGCAAGTACTCAGTAAATATTCTTTATGACTCTGCTTCCAGAATCCCCAAAGGCCAAATGTGAGCAAAAGAAAAAAGGGCTTGTCATTTAGTTTTGTTAGGTAAAACCAAAAGCTGGGTGCAAGAGTGTAGGTGTAGAATGGGAAGAACGACCTCGGGAATGATGCTCTGCTGGCAAGCCCTGAGCGCACTCCCTAATGTCAGCTATAGTGTCAGTGCCCCGTTCTGAGCGAGCTCAGACCCTCCTCATCCCGACAGCGCCCACCTGCAGGTGTGCACTGAGCCCCGACGGCAGGACCGAGCACCCCAGGCCAGCCCTCACCAGTGCAGGAAGGGAGCCGGGTGCACGCTGCCTCCTGGCCTGCAAGCAGGCATCCTGGGGGCACCCAGCACACTTCCCAGGAGGTCCTGAAAGTGACTTCCATGATGCACCTGCACGTTGGCTCCCTCATCTGGGATCACCCCAGATAAACCGCCTGTGCCCACATCCCCATCTCATGCTCCGCTACCCAGGGAACCAGAGTAAGCAGCTGTGCCCCAGATAGGAAGAGAAAACAGGACTTACGGGAAGCAGGGACTCCAAGGGATATGCGGGGTGAAGGAGCTGGGAAGGTCACTTTCATTTCTCTCATTCCCAGGTTTTCAATAACGTGACCGTGCTACTGTAATGACAAAACATCTTGTATTACTCATGCATTGGTTATTTATGCTCTGAAATGGGCTCTGTGTGTCTGCGGTCAGGAGTTCCGAGTGGCTGGGCTGGCTCAGGTCCCTCGTGAAGTGTGGTCAGGTGGCCAGGGTTGCCATCATCTGTGGCCTGGCTGGGGCAGCCGGTTCCACACCGGCCCACCGTCACACTGGCCAGGCAGTGCAGGGTGTCAGCTGCGGCCTCAGTGCCTCCCCTGGTGAGGGCACTTGAGCGTCCTGCCAGCACGAGGGCTTACCCCCGAAGAGGCACGAATGTGATCTAGCCTCAAAAGTCACACAGTGTCACCTCGGCCTGCGCAGGGCAGCTGGGCGGTGGCCTGGGCCTGAGCTTTTGCAGGCTGTGACCGTGTGGCTGTGACCTGGGGTCAGGGGGAGAGGGAAGTCTTCCCTCCCAGCGCTAGGATGGGGGTGGGCAGTACATAAGCCCGGGCTTGCTAGGCTGCTGATGGAGCGGGGCCTGGGAGCTCAGCAGGGCACTGAGCTGGAGGCCCTGCGCCAGGTGGGCCCACCTAAGCCTGGAAGCTCAGGCTGTGCCCCCTCCTGTGGCCCCTTGCTGGCTTAAGACACCCCCGGCTCCCAGTGCCCCATGCATTTGACAAACTTTTACTGAGCACTTGTGCCAGGCTGCCCTGGGGGCCCCAGATTGGGGCTGGGAGGGATCCCCCCAGACAGTTCCGGGAGGCACTCCCTGAGCATCTGCACCCGAAGGGAGACCTGTAGGTCAAGTAGACTGGGCTGGGGAAAATTCAGGAACATGCTCCTGTGTGCACACAGGCTGGGGGTGGCGTGTCCAGTGCGCTCAGCAAACAGGAGGGCGCCTGGAGTAGGGGCGGGCAGGAGTCAGCAGAGCCCCCCTGGTTGGGTACTTGGGTCCCAGGCAAGAGCTGGGATGTCACTGGGGACACAGGGCTTCCCTGTGTGTCCCCATGGCCAGGTGTGGCCCCGAACACAGCCCTACTGGCCTCTCAGCCCCATCTGGCACCCACCATTGCACCTGGTGACCCCCAGCTCCTGGAAGACCCCAGCGATGAGCACTCCCACCCGTGAGGAGCTGGGACACTCACACTACTGGCGTTATCACTGACGCCTCCCAGGAGGGTTGAGACTGGAAGGCTGGGGCGGCAGCTCTGGTCTAGCTGGGAGCAGGCGTTGGGCACGCCACGCGGGCGCCCCCTCGTGGTGCCTGTGGACAGGGCTGCTGCACCAGTGCGCAACCTGGGCAGTGGGTCACCCCGGCCCTGCCCTCCTGGCCCTGCCCTCGGCTGAGCTTAATGCTCTGCGTCCCCATCGTCCCCATCGGGAATCCTTGATAGTTTTGAATAAGAGACCTGCATTTTCATCTTGCACTGGGAGGATCCTGCCTGTGTGCCCCACCAGGCCCTGATCTCATCTGGGGGAGTCAGAGGAGACGCTGTGAGCATGCCAGCGCCTGGGCCCTACAGGACCCCGCTCAGGACAAGAGGCAAAGCACAGGCCTAGGGCTGGCTCCTCACCCCCTACTGCCCTCCTGGTGAGGGAGGGAGGGAGGGATGGGCACGTGTACTGCCAGAACAGGACGTGCCGCTGCCGCAAGCACCCACCGGCACCTGTCAGCCCTCTGCACAGTCCTAGGCAGGGTCCTTATCTCAGTCCTTTGAGGCACAGCCAAGGGGAGGCCCTCTGATGTGTCTGAGAGGCTGTGTCCCCTCCTGTGGGCCCACCGAGGCAGGGTCTGTCTCAGTCCTCTCTGCACCCCAGGGACCATCAGGGCCGGCCTAGAGTGGAAGGTAGAGAGGGACAGGGTAGAACAGTGCTCCTGTCTGTCCCAGGAGCAGGGTCTTGGGATGATGGGCCAGGTGTAGCCCCAAGGGTGGCAGGGGGCTCGGGGCCTCGGAGCAGGCCTGGCTGCTGGCCAAAGTCAAGGAGCTGGCCCAGCTGCCACCCTCCGCATGTCCATCCGCAGTGACCATGGCCCTGGGAGAGGCCTCCTTGACACCCGGGGTGGGGCTGGGGGCCAGGACTGCCCCAGGTGTCCACCAGTCCTCCTCCCCTCCCCTGGAGGGAGAGCCTGGTCCAAGTGTTGCCCCACCCACCTGCCAGCCACCAAGGCCCAGAGCAGGACCCCACTCCCCCACCCCCTGGTGCAGCCCGTAGGCTGGGGGCCACAGCAGGCACTGAAAGGGTCATTGTACCCCTCCCTGAAGTTGGGGGCATGACACCTATGGGAAGAGGGAAGGAAGCCTCCAGAGGAGCAAATATCTGTGCTGGTCCCCAAAGAGTGAGTAGGGGTTAGGGCTCATCCAGGAGAGGCTATGGGGGCAGGTGGGGGCTCCGAGGTGGGGGCAGACGGTGCAGTCAGGACCACCAGTAAGTTGGGAGTGGCAGGTCGTTCTGAAGGAAGACCGTCGGCTGTCTCAGCCAGCCCACCCCTCCAGTCTGCAGAAGGGGAGGCCCTAGAGGTCTGGGGAGAGTGAGGAGCCACCTTACACCTGGGTTCAGGGCACCCCTCCCCTGCACCCCAGCCCTTCCAGAGGCCCCAGGTTTTGGGGGGCATCTGCACTCTCGGCGGGGGTACTGACAGAAGGGTTCCATCCCGGCCACCCCCATTCTCCCGGGGCCCCTCTTAGACCCTGGGAAGCCCACAGGAGTCAGAGACCACAGCAAAACCAGGAAAACAACCCTGACATGGAAGTTCCCAGTCCTCAGTCCAAGAACAATTTGGGGAATTTGTGATTAGGCCAAACAAAAAAAAAAAATTTGAGATTAGGTTGTTTTCTCCTGTTCTCCCAGATTAGATAAATGTCCCTCAACTGGGGAGGAGAGTGGTGGGGAGAGGAGCAAGGGGGAGGGAGGGAAGGGGGA
>RJWJ010015016.1:0-36939 GCA_004363605.1 Indri indri | reverse complement strand
CCTCCCAGAGCCGCCCGCAGAGCCCGCCGCCCCGCAGCACACAGCGACTCTGGACTGATGTACGCGACCAGAGCCGGGGCCGCTGTTGCCGTCTCCCTCAGCTGCCTCCCAGAGCCGCCCGCGGGGCCCGCCGCCCCACAGCACACAACGACTCAGGACTGATCTACGCGACCGGAGCCGGGGCGCTGTTGCCGTCTCCCTCAGCTGCCTCCCAGAGCCGCCCGCTGGGCCCGCCGCCCCACAGCACACAGCGACTCTGGACTGATCCGCGGGAGGGCTCTGTGCTGTGTCTCTCCCAGCGCCCACCAAACTTTCAGCGATTTCCACTGGCAGAGCCTCTTTTATGGAGTTCCCCTCCCCCGATCTGGTCCTAGCCGCCGCCTGTGGCGTGAAGCTTATCTCCGAACTCTCCCCTGTGGGCTCGGGCAGCGTCCGATCTGGGAAGCGCCCGCTCAGGTCAGTCCCTCTCCTCTGATGCTGACCCAGCGCCGTGCTCCCACGAATTCAAAATGGACCCCGCTCCTGTCTCCACTTCCCACTGCTTGTCTGTCGGTCAGTGCCCGATTCACACTGACTTCTGGCACTTCCCTGCCTGCGTGGGAGTGGGGTTTGGTAAAGGAAGAGTCCTCTTCCTGTGAGTCAGATCTCACTGCCCGGGCCAGCCTGCCGACAGGCGCGGCCGACCCGAGCTGCACTCCCCACTGTTTGACCCGCGCTCTCCGGTATTTGCGGTCATTTCTCCACTTCACCTTGTTTTTCCCGGGCACTGCTTGTCCGTCGCTGCTTCTCTGTAGATTCACGAAGCTGATCCTACGGGAGAGCGCCTCACTCGCGCGTGGGTGTCCGTGTTCTGCACCTTCCATTCAGGGAGCAGAGAGCCAGGAGGTCACCCCTAATCCGCCATTTTCTACAATCTCCGGAATTATCTTTTGTTGATTTCTAGTTTAGTTCCCTTTCTCAGAGAACATGCTTTTATTATTTATTATTTCAATTTTTTAAAATTTGCCAATGGTTAGTCTATGGTCCAGAATATCATCTATCTGGGTGAAGATTTCATGTGTACTTTGAGAGAATAAGTATTCTGTGTTATTGGAGGGAATGTTACATAAATATAAATAAGGGTCATGTCAGTTGATAGTTTTGTTCAGATACTTTACATCTTTACTGATTTTGTCTCTAAATCAAGTGTTAAAGTCTCCAAATATTAAATATAGTTCAAAAATTATCTATTTCTATCAATTTTTCTTTATGCATTTTGAAGCTCTGGTGAATTGACAACTTTATGAAGTATTTGTTTTCATCTCTGATATTATTTTTCCTGGAATCTACTTCATCTTATAATGGTATGTAACAGTGTAAGCACTTCAAGCTTTCTTTTAATTAGTGATGGCTTAATATATATTTTCCCAATCTTTTACTTATAACTTATTCATGTTGTCTTCCTATTTAAATTTTTTTCTTTTTAACCATAGTTGGGCCTTGTTATTTTATGAAATCTGCCAATGTCTATATTTTAATTGGTGTTTAGACTATTTGCTTTAATGTAACAACCGATATGATTAGATTTGAGTCAACCGTAATCTTAGTTGTTTTTTATTTGTTTAATTTTTTATTTGTTTTTTCCCTGTTAACTGTCAGATTGATTTTTATTCTTATTCCATTTTATCACCTCTATTGTCTTGTTATAATCATACATATGTGATTATATATATATATATATATACACACGTATAAAGTCACACAAACACACACACACACACACACACACACACACACAATGACAGAGTTCACTGAGGGTTGGATATAAGGTTGAAAGGGTTAAGGATGACTTCATGATTTTTGACCTAAACTACTTAAAGGGTGAAGTTGTATTTACTAAAATGAGGAAGAATGAAAGGAGGACATGTTTGGGAGGTGAGTTTTAGCAAAGAAAAATTCAGTTTCAGACAAATTAATTTTAAGACATCAGAATTCTAAGTAGTGATGTTAAATAGACAGTCTAATATATGAATCTGTCTTCAACCAGATTATTTAAAAATTGCATTATGGTTAATCCAGTGGATTTTGTTCTTATGAGACCTGTGTATTTAATCTCAATATAATTGGCATTTATTTAGTACCTACTATATACAAGGTATAATAGTGCATATGATAAGATTCCTGCTATCCAGAAGATCATAGCCTAGTTGGTAAAGCATAAGGATGCAGGGAGAGCTCAGATAAAAACAAAAAAACAATATTTTTTCAGTTTTCTCATTAGGTGTCATTGAAACATATGTATTCTTATTTTAGCTACAATTTTCATCAAGTATAAGTTAAAGGGTGTGGGCTTGTAATAATTTATTAGCATAAAGGTAAGCAAAAAAATTTTAACTGTAAAGTATTTAAAGTGGAGGGACAAGAGTTGAAGACTAATGACTGAGACCGAAATCGTCATTTATGGTGATAAAAAAGTATGCAGTCTTTTGAAAATAGGTGGCTGAATAGGAGAAGAAGTGTTTCCTAGAAATTACATTAAAAAGTATGTGGCCATAATATAATATGTGATGTAGTACATTGGGGTCACCAAAAAAAAAAAAAGAGAGAGAAAAACTATACATACACATTCAGTAAAAGATTTAAACATTTGGGCAGAGGTTAAAATCTTAAATGAACCAACGGGAGACAAAGAGTCATAGTTTGAAAGACAATAAGCTAGGAAGAGTGAAGGTGGTATAGACAATGTGTACATACACATACCCATATGCATATATATACACATATATTATATATTGCTTTACTACAAATGTATATGTATACATATTTATGAGTACATATGTATGTGAGTATATATCTATTAAAATAATTATAAGTAATAAATTATACATATATTTATTTTTCAGGAGGAATTGAAGTAATTATTTGAAATAAGCAAGCAGAAACCATTTTTTTCCCTCAAGGTTACCAAACATCAGAGAAAATGGATAAAAGACATAATTTCTATAATTTCTACGTGGAAAACTTATCAAGATTTTAGTTTCTATTGTGTAACCACATCGGTTGAAGTAACACTCATAAAATGTACAATGAAATATTTAATCTTAATCTACCCCTGGGCAAGAAAAGAAAATCTTCTCAAGTCAGAAAGGAAATAGAAACTACTCTTACAGAATGACAATAAGAAATGACTTTTTTGTTGAATGTGTATTATTTGCCAGAAACTCTTTCAAGAGCTTTATATATATTAACTCATTTAATCTAACACAAAAATTTTTAACTATGTTTATATTATTTTCTAATTATTTATGAGGTAATAAAGTCCATAGATTTTAAGCAATTTTCATAGTGTTACTTCACTCATAACTGGTGGATCCAAGATTCAAATTGAAGCGCTATAACCCTTAAATTATTTAACGCTTTGTACAGTTATCCCTCAGTATCCATGCGGAATTCGTTCCAGGATGCCCCGTGGACACTAAAATCTATGGAAGCTCAAGTCCCTTATGTAAAAATGATGTAGTATTTGTGTATAACCTCCATGTATTCTTCCATATACTTTAGATCATCTTTACATTACTTGTAATACCTAATACAATATAAATGGTAAATACAATGTAAATAGTTGTTAAACTGAATTGTCTAGGAAATAATAAGAAAAGATTCTGTAAGATGCAAACATTTTTTTTTTCCCAAATATTTTTGATCCACAATTGTTTAATCCACAGATGAGGAACACATGATATGGAAGTCTGGTTGTATACACTACTGCTCAAATAGTTGTCCCTTGAATCTTCCTGATGACAACATTAAAATTCTGAATTATTGTATCTTAACAAGCAGAATAGTGTATCTCTTAGTTTTCTGCTGCTATAACAGAGTATCTGAGACTAGGTAATTTATAAGGAACAGAGATTTATTTCCTATAGTTCTGGGGGCTGGAAAGTCCAAGATCAATGGCCTCACATCTGGTGAGGGCCTTCTTTCTGTCATCCCATGGTGCAAGACCAAAGTGCAAGAGAGTAGATGACAGAGTCCCAAACTCACTTTTATAACAAGTCCACTACACTCTTGAGGTAAGGCCATTAATCCATTTGTGAGGGTAGAACCCTCACGATCTGATCATCTCTTAAAGGTCCTATCTCTCAACAGTGTTCCTAAACTTTGGGGGACACTTCGAAATTATAGCAGCATTAAGACTGAGTATCAAAGCGTATTTCTTTTTCTAAGGAAAGTATGTTGGAATCCATTCAAGAAGACATTTCTTTCCTCTTTGGAGGTTAGAGTGAATGCCCTGTAATCTTCATTCAATTCTGAATTAGATTATATGGTTGAAATGATTATTTACCATGGATATTATATGAGATTTTTGTGCTTTTGTTCCAAGGGGAGGAAGTCTATTAACACGTTATTAGGAGACTTCCTATTCTTTATGTGTTCAAGACAGGCTACTTGAGTTGGTACTTTTAAAAAATCAGATGATGTAGTTCCCAATTTCCTAATTCTAGCTATCTTATATAGAAAACTGTATCCTATGAGATGTCAAAGGTTATTTTAAAAGATGCTGGTTAAATATGTTTGGAAGAACTTTATGCTAAGCAAGCTTAGATAAGTGATTCTTTTGTTCCCTAATTCTTTTTTAAACCAAATGACAAGGAAGGCAAGCTATGAAATATTTCTCAAACTTAATCCCTAGTTACATCTCTTGATATATTTTTAGGATCATTGTTTAAAATTGTTCTCCACTTGAAAATGCTCATGATGTTATTAAGGTAGTTATAACTTTACTACAAAGAAAACTATGTTAGTAAGATTTGCAGTGAAATAATACTAACAGTTAATATTCCAGTGCTGTTAAATGGAACAATTTAAGTTCCACCATATAGAGCTTAATGATATAAGCCATTGACACCTGAGACTAAAGGTTTTAATATAAGACTCAGATTACATATTGATATTTATTTTCCCCATGACATGATGTATTTTTTTCAATTATAGAAATTAATAACAGATTCATTTAGCTACGAGGATTTAGAAGGGAATATTGAAGGTGATAGTTGACATAAGTGAGGAAAAGATGGACTATAGAATACATTGTATGTATTATAGGTCATCTGTTTGGGGGAAAACAATAAATTCTTACTTCATACCGTAATAAAGAATACATTTCAAATGGCTTTAGGAGGTATTAGATAGTACCAAAGAAAATAATTTTCTTTGTGAGTGTATTTATAGTCTTGACCACATGGAAGGCTATATTAAGTAAAACAGTAAATACAGAAGCCAGAAGTCATAATAATAATAAATACCATGAATACTGAGCAGTTACTCTCTGTCAGACACTGTCTCCACTCTTTATTCAAATTACCTAATTAGTTCTCACAATCACCTTAGGTACAGTTTCTACTACTTTTCCCTTTTACATATTAACTAACTGAACCCAGAGAGGTTATTGCCCAATATCCCAGCTGCCCAATATTACAGCTACTAAGGCAAAGAGTCGGGATTAAAATCAATTTAGTTTGGCTTCAGATACACAACAAAATTTTTAAAAATCAGATACCATGACTAATTTTTTTAAAAAATCTTATATATTGTTAAGTGATATCAAAGATATGAGGGAGAGATTATTCTCATACAATGTTGTGGCTACTATTATTTGATACATAGTTTTTGAGGACAATTTGGCACTAAAATTTAAATTTAAAATATGCCTAACCCTTAACCCAGTCTTTACACTTTTTGGCATTTATCTCTTACTAATCCCTTGCTTAACATATATTTTTTTTCACTGCACAAGAAATAAATGTGACCATGACTTTTGTGAAGCTACTACGTTTTCTAACTGGGCTTTTGGAAAACAAAATTGAACAAATATACAACTAGAGCTGGAATAGAGTGTAGATATTGCCTAGTCTATCTTTTTATTGGATAGTTACCAAAATTAAGAGCCAGGGAAGTTTAAATATTTACTTATAAGCATATAGCAGCTAATTAGTGCTGAGATAGGAGAAGGATATAATATTCTATTGCCTATTCCAGTAATAAAGCTTTCTATTCCACAGACATTTTGTTATTCATGTTATTCTGTAGACATTATTTGCACGATTCTGCAGATGTTTTCTTATTCATGAAAAATAATCATGCAATTTATATCACAGTTGTAGGAATCATTGGTTCTTTTAAAATTCCAGCTCCTAAAAATATATACATGCCAAGTTGTTCTATTGTAATGAACACAAAGAGATAAAGACTTTGCTTCAGGCAGCTAAACGGATTATAGTAGAAATTATTGTGTCAGAGTTATTTTTAGAAACATATTAAATAAATACCCTTCATAACCCCATCAGTGCATATAAACCTCAAACTGTCATAATCTAGCAATAGCACAATCCACAAAAGGAAAAGTTTTGATATTTTTTTAAAATTAGTATTGTAATTATTTTCGTGAAAATGTTCAAATTATACTCGACTTTATGTATTCCAAAGTTAAAATGCCCCCACAAACTCTGCAACCAGTACAATGACACACCTCAAAAACCACAATCCTCCCAGATATTTCTCTAAGTACCACTTACTTAGATTTTTTTTTCTTGATTTTGTATTTACATAACTGGAATTATGTGTTGGAAATATTTCCTTATATAAAAAATAGACATATTATTTTTTTTCTAGTTACAGCAAAATATTCCTGAAAATTTTCCCTAATAATGAATATTATTCTACTCCAAACTTTCTCTATTATATATGTTCCAATAACTTTCTATTTTGGTGTCAGTATTTCTGAAAATAGAAGAAATGTAACTGGTGGGTCAATTTGGTAGCCAAGTCATTAAAATTTGGTATATCTGGTAGCCATGCCATTGAAAAGGGATGTTCCAGTGTAAACTTACAATAAATGTGTATTGAATAAGCATTTCCCCATAACATTGCTAATTATCAATTTTTAAATTGGCTTACCTGAATGATATTTCATAGGTGTCTAGTTTGAATTTTAGAGATAATTTGAGATATTGAACACGTTAAATATGCTTAATTAGCTTATGGATCATTTGTATTGCTTTTTATGTTAACCGACTCATGTCCATAGTTAATGACAGCTCACAACCTTTGCTCTCTTTTACTCTGTGGGGCTGAGTCCTTTTCATGGCTTTGAAAGAAATATTTATATAATTATGTTTTAGCCTATTGTTGGTGACATATATGGCAAATAAATTCCTCCAGTCTTTTTTCTTGTTTTTCAGGATGTCTCATTTTTCAGAATGTCTTTATTGCCTTTGCCACCTGAAAACTGATGTAATTTTTATGTAAGCAAATGCATCAATCTTTTCTTTTATAAATTCTTGATGGTTTGTCGTCTTGCTCATCGAGACCAAAAATATTTAAATATCTTTATCTATGACTATATGTTTATATTTATATCTTTATAATGTATGTGTCTGTAGACATATAATATAATATATATAAGTATGTGCATGTGTATGTGTATATACTCTTGTTGAGCTGTTTCATTCATCTGGGATTTATTATTGTGTATGAAATAATGTACATATAACTTTATTTTTCCCAAATGAATTGTCATGATTTTAATATCATTTAAAATAGTTTAATATGTTCACCTATAATATATATAAATCCTCATATACATGTGGATTTTCCTTTCAGTCTACTTCTTGGCTTATGTGAATTGGAAGCATAACATTAAAATAAAATATCCCACCTAAAAAGTCTACATGGGTGTTTTTAGCTTACTTCCTGCTGGTTTAGAGTATAAGTTAATTTATCACACCTATTCTTAAGCCAGGATGGCAGATTCCTTGACAGTAAATATTTAAAACTTAGAAGAAATCCAGTTGATTTGTTTCACGTAAGACCTATGGGAAAATAAGGATAGCCAAAAATCTCTGATATAATTTTTGAACCTGAATTCTCTCTCTCCACTTTTTTTTTTAGACACAGTCTCACTCTCTCATCCCAGGTAGAGTGGAGGTTGGTCATCATAGCTCACTGCAACCTCAACCTCAAACTCCTGGGCTCAAGTGATCCTCTTGCTCAGCCTCCCGAGTAGCTGGGACTACAGGCGTGCACCACAATGCCTGGCTAATTTTTTCTATTTTCAGTAGAGATGGGTCTCACTGTTACTCACACTGGTCTCAAAGTCCTGAGCTGAGGCAAGCCTCCCACCCTTTGGGCTCTTTTGGCCTCTTTTTTTATTTAAAGGAACTTTTCTTGGCCTTTTTTCCTTTTTCTACTTGAGCCTATCTGAGACAGTAGTCTTGGATGAGAAAGGAAAACAAAATTTCTACATTTTAAGGTGGTCAAATTCATAATTTGATCTTTGCCTATTTGCTTGCATCTATTATATGGCTAAGAATAATTCCTTGGAGGTTTACTAGAAGGCTCTAAGAAAAAATCATGTCTTCCTATTTAGGTTTTTTTTTTTTTTTAATCAACTGCCTTTTCCAAATTGGGGAGTGTTCAATTAGTGGGCTCTTGGTCAGTTTAGATTGTAGTCCACATGCAGAGAGTTACCCTTTGCAGAACCGTATTTCTTTCCATTTTCTGCTAATGGCCAGTTCTCTGATATCCTCTCTCTTGTACTAACAGCAGCAGATGTAGCCACCATATTCAAACAAGTTAGATACCTTCATCAAAAGCCGAGGCTCAAGAGTTGTCCAACTTCCAAGTCAGAATAGATGAGAGTTATATGCACTCCAACTTTTGCCAAGACATGACTAGAGCCATTATTTTTCAGTATGCAATAACTTTTCTGTCACTATCATGTTTAATTGGATTCTCATTGTTTTGTCAATGTTTTTAATAGTAATAATTTATAAAATAAATGTGTGAAAACATCCTCTTATCATTTTATTAGAACAGTAAGTTTTATATATATGTACATATATATATTTATTTATTTTAACATTGCTACATACACAAAGAAATACTGACATCATTTAGACAGAAAACACTCCACATCTTTACTGGATAAAAAAAAAATCATGTAATTTTAGACTACAAAGCCCTTTGAGATCTTTGCCCCCTACCACATATTTTAGACATCATAAATTTGAGACCTTGAGATACTAACTAGGAACCTTCAATCCTGTACTGATCATGGAATAATTGGTCTATGATCAGGTATTTGTATCCTTAACAAAGTTTGTGTTTTACATAATATATTCGGGTCAACAGATTAAAATTAATTTCTTTTTTTTTTTTATTTTTTTGCACAGAGTTTCACTCTGTCACCCTGGGTAGAATATGCTGGTGTCATCATAGTTCACTGCAACCTCAAACTTCTAGGCTCAAGCGATTCTCCTGCCTCAGCCTCCCCAGTAGCTGGGTCTACAGGTGCATGCCATGACACCAAGCTAATTTTTCTATATTTGGTAGAGATGGGGTCTCGTTCTTGCTCATGGTGGTCTCAAACTCCTGAGCTCAAGCAATCCTCCTGCCCTGGCCTCCTGCAGTGCTAGGATGACAGGTGTGAGCCACTGCACCCGACATAAAATTAATTGCATGTGATCCAGTAAATCGAGTTCTGAGAATTAATATTTTTCTGTTCAGCCAAATGACAGGAACAAAACCCAAGAATAAATTGTAAATCCCCAAATAATATGGAGAAAATATGCAATGCTATTTATAATGAAACAAACTACCCCCACACCAAGAAGTCAAGTTTTTGAAGAGACTATGTTCTTTTCAGAATAGAAACTATTGATTCTTTTTTGGACTGTATTGTTCATCAACCTGTTGTCTACATTCACTGCCAACACCTAAGAGCTACTTCATGTTTTATCAGCTTATGTAAAGATTAAATAGCACAAAAATTTAAAATTATACCTTTACAAAGGAATAAAAATATAAATAAAGATACAGTTGCAGTTGGGGAGTATTTTGAAGTTGTATTTCAAAGAGAAGATTAGCCATAGAATGTTGCAATCTGCGGTAGAAAAGAAATCTTTGGTATCACACATCTAATTTATTTTTTTCCTTTACAATCCACAGTGGATTACACCCTGTCACATTCTTCTTTTGAAAGATATAATAAGGATTTTTATAACAAGGAAAAAAGGGTTTTAATTACTATCTCTCAGATGAAAGATTTCTACCCTTTTAAGACAGATAATTTTAGGTCAAAATACATAATACAGCTTGTTTTAACTTCATTCCTATAAATAGTACTATTACCATATTTCATGGCATTATTCAGGGATAAAATTTCTTCCTTTTAAAAGTAAAGTAAGCTACCATGGAGGTATAAAACAAGAACAAAACAAAACAAAACAAAAAGAGAAGAGCATTTACATTCTAACATTGGATCTTCTACTCATTACAAACAGAAATATTATACCCCCCTCTGAAAAAAGTCACAGTGTAGTATTTCCTCAAAATCAGTAGTAACTGATTTATTTATAGCTTTAATAACATAACCAATGAAGAAACAAAGTGCATTATGTAGATTTTTTCTTAATATAACTAATTAAAATTAGAGCACAAATCAAAATAGAAATATTTCATATTTTAACACACAAAGATGTAGTTAAAACATTTGTTAGTAAGTGTTGCAATAAGAAACCCCCTTCCGTCAAATTTGTACTCACTGAATGCATTTTCAATAAATGAAGGAATGAACTGAGCTACAATGTTTGACTGGAGAGCCAGCCCAGTGATTTTTCAGGCATTAAAAAATTGCAGTTGAAATTGTCATATTTAGATCTGGTTGTGTTCGGGACAGGAAATATTCATAGCTTTATAGAAATCCAGTGCACTTCTTCAAACACCACCAACTCATGGTTCACATGTCAATCAACTGGAGTTAGAGATAAAGAGGGAATTTATAAAGGCCCCATTGAGTGCTGCTGGCAGCCGCAAACACATAACTAAAAAGAGCATTAGGAACTGTTCTGTTTACAGCAATTAACTGGACCCAAAGCCCTGTCAGCAGTTCCGGTAGTGTGGTCCTTCTTTGTGTCTGTTCTTTAATATTCAAAACTTGTTCAAATGGTGTGAAAAATTGAATACATCCCTCTGCTGCAACTGATATATATGATAAACTCAGAAGCTAAAGCTACAATGATGCATATTAATGCATCCAGGAGCTGTCACCAAATGGAATGTGTGAAAGAAAGCAATGGTTTTATGGAAACTTTGTGCTAGAAATTTTTTTTTCAGATTGAAACAGAAATTTTAATAAAATTCCTCAATTCAGCAAATAACTGGCCATCCATCAAATAGCATGTAACAGTGCTGAACACATTCTCTTAGCAATAAAAAGGACACAGGCTCTCGGTTTTAACACTAATAGACACAACTGAGCACACATTTTATATGCTTTAAGAGTAGCCGACCACACAAGGTAGCAGAGCAGGCATTAGTTATGTGTGCCAGTATCTAATAATTGGCAGAGCATTTCAGTAATGCCTCTGGGTAGTGTGAATTAGTGGATGTTCTTCACTTAAAAGAAAGAAGTCCCCAAGGTTTTCTGCTTTGCACATGTGGTTCCTTTCTTCCTTGCAGCCTAAAATTACCACCTACGACCTTAAAATGTTGCCACAGGATCTCATACTGCTATTTGCTATTACCACATTTCTTTTCCTTATTATCTTAGATCTTCGTTTAATTAGTCTGCCAGATTTGCATTGGATACTTAACAAAACATACATAAACAAAAGTGTTCTTTTAATTATTTATGAAACCACAAGAATATTAAGAGTTGGATCAGTATTTCAAGGAAGATAGTTATCATAGAGCAGGAATAGATAAACCAGTATGAGAAATGATCTCACTTTACAGTGACAAATACAACTCCACTTTCCTACCAAAAAAAAGTGAAGTGTCATTTATATTTTCTTGGTTTGTTTTAATTTTTTTAATTTTTCAATTCAACAGTTTATATTTTATTCACAAAGTTGTACCACCATCATCACTCTCTAATTCCAGAACCTTTTCATAACCACAAAAAGAAATATTGTATCCGTTAGCAGTTACTCCCTTTTCCCTCTTATCTACAGCCTCTGGCAACTGCAAATCTACTTCTGTTTCTATGAATTTGCCTAGTGTAGACATTTGATATGAATGGAGTCATACCATGTGACATTTCATTAGCTTAATATAATCACAGTTCATCCATGTTATAGCATGTATTAGTACTTCATGTATTTGTATGGCTGAATAATATTTCATTGTATGGATAGACAATGTTTAGTTTATCCATTCATTAGCGATGGACATAGGAGTTGTTTCCATATTTTTGCCATTATGAATAATTTTGCTATGAACATACGTGTAAATTCTCAGTAGATATACATCTTCATTTTTACTGATTATATATCTAAGAGTGAAATTACTAGGTTATATGATATTTATGTGTTTGGGTTTTCTCAGAAACTGCCAAACCATTTTCCAAAGAGGTTGCATCATTTTACATTCCTTCCACCAATATTTGAGAGTTCCAATTTCTCCGCATCCTCTTAAACACTTTTTATTCTCTGATTTTTTTAAAAAAAATCTTAGTCCTGTGGGTTCGAAGTGGTATGTCCTTGTCCTTTTTTTGCCCTTTTTTTGGTGGAGGGTTGTGCGTTATTTTAATTTATTTATTTATTCATTTTATTTAAGGGTATTATGGAGGTACAAAGGCTTTGGTTACATAAATTGCCTTTGCACCACCTGAGTCAGAGCTACAAGCGTGCCCATCCCCCAGACAGTGCGGACCACACCCGTTAGGTGTGAGTTTACTTATCCCCTTCTCACACCTACCACCTGCTCAATACCCGATGAATGTTACTTCCATATATGCACATAAGTTTTGATGGATTACTACCAATTTAATGGTAGTACATATGGTGTTCGTTTTTCCATTCTTAGGACAGTTCTCTTAGAAGAATGGGTTCCAGCTCCATTTAGGATAATACAAGAGGTATTAGTTCACCATTTTTTTATGGCTGAGTCGTACTCCATGGTATACTTACACCACGTTTTATTAGTCCACTCATGGATTGATGGGCACTTGCATTGTTTCCACATCTTTGCAATTGTGAATGGTGCTAGCATAAACATTCGAGTGCAGGTGTCTTTTTTATAGAATGTTTCCCCCCCCCCCCCGTGGGCAGATAATCAGTAGTGGGATTGCTGTATCAAATGGTAGTTCTACTTTCAGTTCTTTGAGGTATCTCCATACTATTTTCCATAGAGGTTGTACTAGTTTGCAGTCCCACCAGCAGTGTGGGAGTTTTCCTATCTCTCCACATCCATGCCAACATTTGTTATTTAGGGACTTTTTGATAAAAGCTATACTCACTGGAGTTAAATGATCTCATTGTGGTTTTGATTTGCATTTCCCTGATGATTAGAGACGTTGAACATTTTTCCATACGTTTCTTGGTCATTAGTCTATCTTCTTTTGAAAAGTTTCTGTTCATGTCCTTTGCCCACTATTTGATAGGGTTATTCGATTTTTTTTTCTTGCTGCTTTTCCTGAGTTCTCTATAGATTCTAGTTATCGGCCCTTCATTGGATATATGGCATGCAAATATTTTCTCTCCTTCTGTAGGCTATTTGCTCTAATGATAGTTTCCTTGGCTGTGCAGAACCTTTTTAATTTGATAGTGTCCCATTTACTTATTTTTCTTGTTGCTGTGATTGCCTTTGAGGTCTCTTCATAAATTCTTTGCCAAGGTCAATGTCTGTAAGAATTTTTCCAACACTTTCTTCTTCTAGAATTCTTACAGTTCAGTGACTTAGGTTTAAGTCTGTTATCCATTGTGAGTTGATTTCTACATGTGGCCATCCAAATTTCCCAGCACCATTTACTGAATAAGGATTCTTTTCCCCAGTGTATGTTTTTCTCTACTTTGTCAAAGATCAGATGACAATATGAGGATGGTTTTATATATGGATTCTCATTCCTGTTCCAGTGGTCTATGTCTCTGTTCTTTTGCCACTACCAGACTGTTTTAATTACTATAGCCTTGTAGTATAGCTTGAAGTACGGAAAATTGATGCCTCCCAATTCATTCTTTTTGCTTAAGTTTTCTTTGGCTATATGGGGTCTTCTCTTATTCCATAGGAAGTGTAGAATTATTTTTCTAGATCTGCAAAAAATGATGTTGTTATTTTAATAGGAATTGCATTGAATCTATAGATCACGTTGGGCAGTGTAGACGTTATTAATAATGTCGATTCTGCCGATCCATGAGCATGGTATGGTTTTCCACCTATTTACATCCTCTGCTATTTCCTTCCTCAGTGTTTCATTGTTCTCCCTACAGAAATTATTTCACATGTCGAGAAGGAAGTAATCCTCCCCAACACATTTTATGAAACCAACATCACTCTGATACCAAAGCCAGGAAAGCATTCAACAGAAAAAGAACACTACAGACCAATATCCCTTATGAATATAGATGCAATCCTCTTTAATATCCAGCAAATCAAATTCAGCTGTTTATCAAAAAAATAATCCATCATGACAAAGTGGGCTTCATCCTAGAGATGCAGGGATAGTCAACATACTCGAATCTATAAATGTAATTCACCACATAAATAGAAACAAAAACAAAGCTCATAGGATCCTATCAACAGATATAGAAAAAGAATTTGACAAAATGCATCCAAGAATGCTTAACAAAATGGGCATGGATGGACTTATCGCAAAATGATAAATGTCACATATGATGAACTCACTGCGCACATCATACCGATTGGGGAATAATTGAAAGCATTCCCATTTAGAAGTCGAACCAGACAAGGTTGACCTCTATCACCACTTCTATTCAACATAATGTTAGAAGTCTCAGCCAGAGCAATCAGACAAGAGAAGGAAATCAAGGACATCCAAATGGGGGCAGAAGAGGTCAAACTATCTTTGCCGATGATATGATCTTATATCTAGAAAACCCCAAAGATTATGCCAAGAAATTCCTGGAATTGATAAATAAATTCAGCAAAGTCTCAGGTTAAAAAGTCGAAGTACACAAATCAGTAGCATTCATATATCCCAACCACAGTCAAAAGAAGAACCAAATCAAACACTCAATACCATTCACTATAGCAACAAAGAAAATAAAATACCTAGGAATATATTTAACTAAGGACGTTAAGGACCTTTATAGGGAGAACTATGAAACACTGAGGAAGGAAATAGCAGAGGACACAAACAGGTGGAAAACCATACCACGCTCACAGATCAGCAGAATCAGCAGTGTTAAAATGTATATAGTACTCAAAGTGATCTACAGGTTCAACGGAATCCCTATTAAAATACCAACATCATTTCTCACAGATCTAGAAAAAATAATTCTGTGCTTCATATGGAACCAGAGAAGACCCCATATAGCCAAAGCAACCTTAAACAAAAGGAACAAATTGGGAGGCATCAATTTAGCTAATAACAGTCAAGCAGAGAACCAAATCAAAGACTCAATACAATTTACAATAGCAACAAAGAAAATAAAATACCTAGGAATATATTTAACTAAGGAAGTGGAAGACTTTTATGCCTTTGAAAACCTTTTTGTAACAAAGATCAAAAAGAGTATTCCCAGGGACAACTTGGAAGTGTGTCCAGGATGTCTGTTCTCAACCTTGGCCCAAATAAACTCTCTATACTAATTGTGTCTCAGTTTGCTTATTTAGGTCAATGTTCATCGATTTAAGATACTTTTTCTTTTTAATATTATTTTCAGCTATAAAATTATATCTAGGATCTGAGTTATATGAAGTCAATAAAATGCATTTTTTTTTGTTTGTTTTTATGTATCTCAAAATATTTTAGTTTTCCCTGTCATCTCCTCTATGTTCAATTGGCTATTTTGGAGTGTGCTATTTAATTTCCATATATTTGTAACTTTCCCCAATTTTTTTGTTATTGATTTTTAGTTTAATTGTCATTGGAGAATGTGCTTTATATGATTTTAATTCTTTTATGTGATTTTGATTCCTTTCTTAAATTTATTGAGACTTATTTTATCACCTAACAATGCTTACTCTAAAGAATTTTTTATGTGTACTTGAGAAGAATGTGCATTCTGTTATTGTGGATGGAACATTCTTTAGATGTCTAATAAGTGTAGTAGGCTTATAGTATTGGTCACATCTTCTATTTTCTAGTTGATCTTTTACATAGTTGTTCTATCAATTGCTAAAAGTGAGCTATTGAAATATTCAACTACTGTCGATGGGGGCATATATTTTTATAATGGTTACATCTTCTTGATAGACTAGTACTTTTACTATTATATGATATCTTCTTTATTTTTAGTGTCAGTTTTTCATACTTAGAGTTCATTGAACTTCTGAGATCATATTTGTGTATGTTGTAGACTTGGTGTTATTCCACAGGTCTCAAGATCTGTTCATTTTTCTTCATTCTTTTTCCACATGCTCCTCAGACTGGGCAATATCAATTGTCTTTTCCTTAAATTGTTTGATTCTGTCTTCTGCCAATGCAAACACTGTATTGAGCCACTCTAGCAAATTTTTTATTTGAGCTATTCCAAATTTCAACTCCAGAATTTGTATGTGTACCTATATATACACACACAAATGTATATACATAGTATTTCTTTTTTTGGTATTGTCTAGTTGGTAAGACATTGTTCTCATACTTTGCCTTAGTTCTGTAGACATGGTTATTGTCAGTTTTATGTACATATCACTCAGGTTTCTTTAAAGAAACAGAATGAATAGCATATAAGGATATGTAAAGAGATGTATTGTAAGTAATGTATTTTTATTTCCTAAATTTTCAGTGAAACCTAAAGTTACTATTAAAATGATTTTTTAAAAATCTAACAGTAATAAACGTCATAAAAACAGCATAGGAATAACAGAAAAGCTTGGTACTGGTTCTATTGGAGCTGTACTTTTGTTTCTATGGGGAAAGATAAAGTAAATTTAGTGAGAAATTAGTGCAGAAGCATTTTAGATACTATGAAGCCCTATATAAATGTTGGTCTTTACTTGCACTAAGATATTAATGGATTAGGTAGTAAAAGCACAGAGGCAGCTAGTTCAGAGGAATGTTAGAGCAGTCCAGGTAAATACAAGCCAAGGATGAGATAAAGAAATTTCAACTGCCCTGTAAAATATCAGGGAGATTTGCTTGTTTATTACATTTGGGCAGGATGGATAAAAGCCATCAGAAATGACGCTGAGTGATCCACCCAATACTGTGTTCCTATCCCCATGTTTTCTCCCTTTACACTCCACATCTCCATGAACATTCACTTCCAATATGACCAAAGTCTAGTGTACATGGGTTGTGCCTGGATATTCAGGTAACTTAGGCTAGAACATTCTAATTATTTGATATACTTTGAAATTTGTGTTATTAATCCAGACTCACAGAAACTTATATGAGAATAATAATGAAAACAGTAATAATTGCTAGGCATATTTCTAAGTACTTCATAGATCCTAACTGGTTTCTTTCATAAAACAACTTTGTGATCTGGAACAATATTTTCTCCCATCGTATAGATAATGGAAAAAAGATATATGAGAATTAATTAAATTATTCAAGACAGCATAGCTAGTATATGACAGGGTCAGGCCAGCTGGCTCTAGAGTCAGGCTCCTTATGATGGAGCTACTCTTCTTGAGGAGATTAACACATCTTCTATACCAGTTGTACTTTTTTTTTCTGACAGTTCCCAAATAGGCTGGACCAACATTCAGTACCCTCCAAATTCCATTTTACTTAGACTTAAATATGTCCTTACTTCCTGTCTTTCCTTACTTTCTCCTTCCACATAATCAAAATTCGTATTGTATGTTCTTGAATATTGAATTCTGACATTATTATTGTTATTATTATTTTGAGACAGAGTCTCATTCTGTTGTCCAGGCTGGAACTCCTGAGCTCAAGCAATCCTCCTGCCTCAGCCTCCCAAGTAGCTAGGACCACAGGCATGCACTACCACATCCAGCTAATTTCTAAAAATTTTTTTGTAGAGACAGGATCTCACTATGCTTCCCAGGCTGGTCTTGAACTTCTATTTTCTAGTGATCCTCCTGTCTCAGCCTCAGAAAGTGCTGGGATTACAGGCATGATCCGCTGCACCTGGCTGTGAAATTTCTTTTGAATATCTGAGTCAATAAATGATTTCTCAAAAATTTTTTTCTGTCTCAAACACTCAGAAGCCTGAAGAAAGAAAACAGGGATGGAGCATCTTTGGAATATCAAAATCAAGATTACCTGGATCAAGCGTATCGTGACCCCAAATTCACCGCTGAAATATCTAATGGCAAAATCTACTGTGTACTGGTAAAGATCACTTCAGCCCAACACAATACCTGGTATTATTAAAGCCATTATCTCATCTCTCCATTAAAAAGCATAACTTCTAGTGAAAGCCAACACCAAGCCTATTGGCCCTACTGGCTTGAAATTTTGTAGATGTGATATACAGTCACGTAACATATATATGCTCTGCTCCAGGGGAAGATGGAAAGATCATTATATCAAAATGTAGAAAAAATAGTTTGGTAAATATGATAATAAATAAGTGAACAGAAATTTACAGTAGAAAACATTTCAGCAATCTGATAGCTACGACTATTTCAATGCTTCTTACATAAGAAGAAACATGAAAAGTAGAAGGAAAATCAGTAAGATGAAGTACGTAATACTATTTTTCTACAGCTAATAAAATCTTGCCTACATTTTTAAGAGCCTGTTAATATATTGTATATTGTGTCTTGAAGTTGCCATTCACGAATTTGATTTTATATATTTTTAAATTAAATTTTGAAATTAACAATTTAATAAGAGAATCTATTTTATTATTAATATATTTACAACTATCTTTAAAAGTGAATACTGTAAATTATCATTTAAACCTGCGGTCCCCAACACCCCTCACCAATCGCCCGGCGCACAGCAGGAGGCAAACAAGCGAAGCCCCACCTGCACCCACAGCTTCTCTCCATGGCTTGCACCACCGACGGAGCCCGCCCCCCTCACTCTTCCCCATCAGCAGCACGTCAGACCCTTATGGAAGCAGCAACCGCGCTGCAAACTGCATATGCGAGGGATGCAGGTTGCCCGATCCCCCTGAGAATCCAAGGCCAGATGATCTAAGGTGGAGCCAAGGCGGTGAATCCTCCCCCAGGCCCGTGGAAAAACTGTCTTCCTCAAAACTTGTCCCTGGTGTCAAACAGGTTGGGGACTGCTGGTTTAAACCATTTCCGGAGGGCATGCAAATATTCTGTATGAATTTTAATATACAAAGTACAGAAATGAGCTTTCACAATGTGGGGCAAGGAGACTCTAAACCAAGACATAGACAATTATCAAGGTGGAAAAGCTTTACGTTTGGAAAATATAATAAAAACCAAACCAAAACAAAACTGCACTTTAAGCATTACAAATCTAAAATACAATTTTCATAGATTTATAATACATACTTAAGATTAATTTAGATATGTTGAAGCCCAAACATTTTATAATGGGATGAGGTTTCTAATGTGTAAGAAGATGCATGTGAAGAATAGACTAATGTAATCTTTTTATGGACAATTTTATAATTTGGTCATTGGAATTTTTTGTAATGGTAATTATAACAATAATACTATTTGAGCTTTATAATGAGAACCAATCCCCCAGGTTTAAATATAAATGCACATATTTTACATGAATGTTAATGTTTCTTCGTGGAGAGAATTCTCTATTTTACATCTTAAAAATTACCGTTATGTTTAGTTTCCTTTTGTAAACTGCTAATAAAGTTGCTCATAAAGAGCTGAAATCATGTTAAGCAAGGTAATATGTAAAGGAAAGCACTTCATTTTTAAAGCCACAATTCGTCTTCTCTATAAACAGAAATAATTTTTACATATACTGAATCGTGAAAAAAATGTCAAAAAGGGTAGGAATAAATATTACTAATTTCTGAAATTCATAGGAAAAATTAATGACTTGACTTTCCATAGGCCAGCACCTACTCTAATAACCTCGCCTTATAATTAGTTTATGCTATCAGGTTGAAAAGAGAGGCGCCTATATTGTCACTGATGTTGAAAAATTTGGTTAATTAGCTAATTTCTTAATTGCAAAATTAACATCTTACTTGACTAAAATAACTCATTTCAAAGTAAAGTAATTCACTTAAAGACAAAAAAAATTATCTGTGGAAAAGCTCACAGGAAGGAATGATATATGATATTTTGTTGCTATTTGTACTTGCCTCCATTTTGAAAAGTGATCCTTAAGAAAGCCTTGTTTTCACGGAATCTATATGGACACACAAAGGGTTTGTGGACAAGAACCGTGTCGTTGGTTTTAGGGGAAAAAAAAATCTCAGCACATTTTGATAATTGTTTCTCTACTTTTCTCAATGGATTATTTTCATAAGGCTTTCTCTCTGTCCTTTTTTTTAAATTCACGGCCAGCAACAATGATGCCAACACATAACTTTAAAAAATTGACTGTAAAATGTGCTCCCAAGAGTGATCACTCCATATGCTATTCACCTGGATAAGCTTAGGTGTTTGATCATTTCCTGCCTCATGCCCCCTTCATGGTTGCTAGCAATTCATTGAGGAGCTTTTCTAGCTTTATCTATAAGCACCTTTCTAATGAGCATGCTTATCTGTTGAATCACCACCCCAACCCTCGTCCAAATCACTGCCATCTCTTGCCTAGGTGACTACCATGATTTTCTAACTGTTCCAACTTCATACACTCTCTTCCACCTCTTCTGCAATCTTTCCTTTCCACTGAAACCAAAGTAATCCTTTCAAAATACAAATGTGATGTCATCCCTCTTTTCTTTGTAGGCCATACATAAAGACTTGACTACCACAGCAATTATACTTATCCAAAGATCAGTTCCCATTCATTACTCATTTTGCTCTGGACTCAAGTATTGAAAGTGCATGCTGGATGGCAGAACTAATTTATATAAACGCAATATTGTTGTAAAAAAATCGGAGGATGTTGGAGTCTGGTTAATATGGACTCATTTTGATGGAAATTTAGAAAATAGAAAGCAATTATTCAAAAATGGCCTTAAATAATGTATCCCCTTAAGTTCACAACTTAGTTGTTCCACACCGAATGCACCATTTTCCACAAATAAACCTGCTACACCACCACTTCCACCAACACCCCCATTATCCTTTCTAGCATGTTGCAAATATCCCGTAAACAAATAATTCTCTTGTGTCCTATCAATTATTGTATCTATTGCTAAGTCCAAAATCACTGAGTGTTGTTCACTCCTTTTTAATTATCTCATAATATTAACTTGATATTTTGTGTAAAGTAAGTTGTCATTTTAACCATGCTTAAATAAAACCTTAGAAAAATAAGAAAGGAAAAATATTAAATAATACTTAAAAATGAACAAATGTTTAAATAAAATCATAGAAAAATAAAACATGTATATGCATGTATATATGTAATATGTATGAAATACAAATTTAAAATATAAACATACAGATATATAGACTGCATTATGTTTAGTATACATGCATGTAAATTAGTGTACATGTGTTTCTCTATATATGTCTATGTTTATACACATGGATATAAATATGATAAAGAAAAATGTTATTAATATAAAGGAAGGTATTTCAGCCCTTGTTTCTGCAGTTGGTCATGAAGCCATTATTAGACTTATGACTCTCTTCCTCTACTACTCATTTTTGATTTTGTTCTCATTCGAGGAAATTATTACAATGGAATTTTTTTCCTAGTGAATATAACCAAACTTTCATTTTTCCAAGATCTAATTTTTAGTGATACTGTTTTACTATAGACTTTCAATAACTTATGCTATTTGATATGGTAATGCTAGAAAGTTCTCTAGGATTACACTGGGTCTCATCACTAGTCCTCTTTGTCCACTTTCCAAGGGAGTGATCCTTGTCCCTTAATAGTGAGCATAAAATACCCAGGTAACACAGAAATCTCTGTTGTTGCCTGTTCTGTCAGTGGCTTGAGACTGAAGCGACCAGGGGCAGCTTTAGCTTCCAATTTAATGGAAGTGATATGGGGCTCCTGGTGGAATTAGAGTTCACCAACATTCTTTTTGTATCATTTATATTAATATTGTTTTAGTTGATTCTTCTTTCTCTGGGTTTCCTCTATCCTATCTGTTCTCTATTCTTCAATAAAAATAATTGTTTCAAAATCAATAATAAAAATATTTAACATTGATTTAGTACTATCACCAGGTACTTTTCTAAACATCAAAAATTAAGTAATTTTAGCCTCCAAACAATTTTATGAGATAGGTATTATTACTACTCTGATTTTATAATGAGTAAACAAGCATACAGAGATTGCTACTTGTCATAAATTAATAAATTACGAGGATGGTGATAAGATTGGAATCCAGGAAGAATGGTTTTAAGGTCAAGAATGTAATGCCATGCTTTGAGTTTAATCATAAAAATATCTCTGATTTGGACTTTTCATTGGTGCCCTGTTTGCTTCTGGATAATGTCCAAATCTCACATGCCTTTAAAAGATACTTCTTCAGTCATATATTTCAACACCCTCCACATACTGCACTTACAGACCAACTGAATTATTTTTATTTTCATGAAGGTTCTAAGAGTTCTGGTGGATTCTGAGTCTTTACATAGCTGCTTTCCTCTTTCTAGGACTAATTCCTTTACATCTTAGATCAAATGGCTTACTTGAAGAGGTTCTCATCCTCAGATATATGATGTAAACTATGGATGGGTTACCAAAGCATCTGATGCATCTTCTCTTGTAGCCCCAGCAAGTTTTACCTAAAATTGTATATTTATCTCTCCATATGCTGTAAGGTGTGTAAACATAGCTACCATATGTTTCACATTTTATTCCCAGAATTCAGTAGAGGTCGTGGCACATAATATGTAATCAGTAGGTGTTAATTGAATAGTTCAATGAATAAATAGATGAATAAATAAATGACTGTATGCATGGAATACCATGAGCTATATCTGATGTAAATTCATAAGAAGAATTTATCAAATTTATTTACAATCATGTTTATAACTGAGAAGTTGAAAAGAAATAAAATAGCATTACAAGTCTCTTCATATGTCTACCATAGTTCTCTCAGCTTTGTAGAAATATGCTGATTTTCAAAAAGCAAAATAGTTACTACTAGTGAAGTCTTATTTAGTTCATTATTGAAAACAAATTCCAGGAAAAAAAAATAAAGGTTTCTATTATATTTTTTGCAGAGACATATAGTCATTTATGAATATGACTTAATTATTTATAGCCATAAATGTACCAGAAATTATAAAATAAGCCAAACGCAGGGGTGCTATGTTTAATGAAAAATGCAAGTTTTAAATCTTACTAATTTATGTTTGATATTTTGTTTTATGAGCCTTGTATGCATATAGAACTGTGCTAAGTGTCAAGATAGAAAGTATAAATCACAACCTCTATTTTCTAAAAAAATATTTGCCTGGGAAGCCGTGATAAAAAGAAATAAAATATAGAGTAGCATTGAATTACAACAAATAAGGGTGATAGTAGATAAATGCAGGTAAACTTTGGATAACTGAAAGAAAGACCTGCAGCAAATAGGAAATCCTTCACAGGAAGATGAATCTGGGTGGAACTAGGAAGTGGTAAGCATGTGTATAGGTAGCCAGGAAGCAGTAAGACAAACTAAGTATGAGGAACATGGAAAAAAGAAGTTCACCTTGTATGGTAATAGAGCCACACAGCGCCACCCAAACACCTTCCAGTCTTCTCACTATGAAGATTATTGAGGCATTTCCCAATGAATTAGATAAATCAGATGATTCCATCTTGTGTCATATTTGTCATTATTAAGTAGAAACAGCTACAAAGTCCATCAAAAATGTTGGCTAAATAATGTCTTTACAAGTAGACCATGACTGTTTTTGACCTTTTTATCACAGATAAGCCCAAAAGGACTTGTTGAGACAATTCTTCCCAATCTTTGTGATATCCTTGCGTTACATGGGCTAGTTGAGTATTGTGTCCAGAAATAAATAAGTTTCATAAGACAACATTTAACTTATGTCAATTTGCATGTGCATGAGAATTAATTAATTAACCCATTTGCCATTTCTAACTTAGGAAGATCCAGAGCAGCTTTGAGCTAGAATCCTAACTTTGAATGACTATATTGTCTGTTTTCTGGTAAACTCTAGCCTCTTTCTTCTTATGTACTTGTAAAATGGAATAATGATGAATTGTCTGCAGGTTTTTAGTGAGGGAGATCTATTTTTACATCCTCTGCAAATATTGACCAGCTAATTCCTTTATCCTCAATCTTCCTCAGATGCTTCTTCTCAGGAAATGTTTAAATTAAATGATACAGTGAAATGAATTGAGACATCACTTAAGTGAAATTATTCTTTCCCCTTTAGTGAATAATAAGTATCTTTGCACTTTTTCTTTAATAAGTTTAAATTATGTATAAGTATAGAATTAAAACTAAAAAAAAATTTGATCATTTGTTCTATTACTCTAAAGCATTTTCAGGCACATTTTTATCTTTCTTGGAAAAATACATTTTCCTGTTTTATCATATTCTTAATAATATTTCCTAGAAAAAATAAAAATAATTTTAAATCAGAGTCTTTGTCAGCTTTTATATGGATTTCAAAACATCAAAACCAGTAGAAAAAATAAAATGCAAAACAGTTTATATTATTATATGGTAACTAATCACACTCCTGCTTACTGTTCTAAATGCATATATACCCAAACAGATATAAATTAAATTAAGTAAGTTGGCTGGTCTCATTTTCCTACCAAGAAAATTCCCATAGCTTGGTTGGTAATACAAACCTCAAATTAAGACTATTTAAACACATTTAGTGGATTTTAATTCAAGATGAAAAACTAACCTCATATCTCAATTTCCAATGATTGCATTTAATTTTCTATAAAGGAAGACAAAGGGAAGTAATTCATATATGCAAGAAGCCATGGAGGTGAGCCATAATGAATAACAGCTTTCAGTACATTTCTGGGAAACAGCAAGCAGTTGAAAGAATATTAACAAATGGCACATGATACAGAAAGCTCCAGGCTAAAATTGGTCACAGGCTACAGTTCAGGTGGAAGCCTCTCCATAAGCTAGGAAGAAACCAAGAAATAAGCAAATTCTGAAGTTTAGTAAGAAGCAAAAACAAATTAAACAGATGGATGAGACAATTCAATATTATCATAAACATGTCTAGTTTTTAAAGGTAAAGATAAATCATCTTTATCATTTCAAATTGCCTTTGAAATTCGGCAATATAAATTTTAATCAAAAAGAATAACAATGGCTAATTTAGATTGACCATCATTAAACCATTCTAAAGCCACAATAATTTAATCAATCTGATGGTGTCTGAGAAACGATTAGATCAAACATTGGAACAAAATATGAAGCAAGAATTAGTCTCCAGTATACAAAATACTATAGTGTACGCAGAAGATATTTCATTTCATTGGCAGATTCAATTAGAAAATTCAAAAAACATCTAAATATATGCATGTATCTTTACACCTCTTTTAATTTCCCTAGATACTCTGATTTTGTTTTATTGACTTGTCTGCATGTATTTGAAAAGGGTTTGTTAAATATGCCCACTGAGATTATCTATTGTCCTTTCCTATCTAGTAGTTTCATCTTGATGGTTTAATGTTATCATTCAGGGTACATAGAGATTTGTATTATTAATCTTGTTGAATTGTACCATAAATCTTGTTTGAATGCCATTATCATTTCAGTTTAACACCATTATAGGCAATTTGAGTTTTAATTTTGATATTGTAGATTCTACTTTCCTTGCTATTAAATTTTGCCTAAAATATCCTTGTTCATAGATTTTATTAAAATTCCCTTGGCCATTTTTCTTTCTTCTGTTTGTACATTTTAGGGGGGAAAAAGAGAATTTTCATTCATTATGATTTTTCTATTTTTATTTATTTATTTATTTATTTATTTATTTATTTATTTATTGAGACAGAGTGTCACTCTATTGCCCTGACTAGAGTGAGTGCCGTGGCATCAGCCTAGCTCACAGCAACCTCAAACTCCTGCACTCAAGCGATCCTTCTGCCTCAGCCTCCCAAGTAGCTGGGACTACAGGAATGTGCCACCATGCCCGGCTAATTTTTATATATATATATTTTTAGTTGTCCAGATTATTTCTTTCTATTTTTTAGTAGAGATAGGGTCTCGCTCTTTGCTCAGGCTGGTCTCGAACTCCTGATCTTGAGCAATCCACCTGCCTCAGCCTCCCAGAGTGCTAGGATTACAGGTGTGAGCCACCGCACCCGGCCTGATTTTTCTATTTTTAAAATCTTTAACGGTTGCTTTAAATTTCTCAGCTGACTACACAGCAATTATTTAGACCTAATTATATGCATTAGTTCTTACTTCTCTCCTCGTGTTTCTTATATCCATATCTTCCCTTTTCTTAGATTTATTTAATTTTTTTCAGAATAGATATATGGAACATAAACTTTATGAGTCCTTACCTGCTAAAAAATGCATTTATTTTACATAATGTTTGATCAAAAGTTTGGCCAGCTATGGGATACCAAATTAAAATACTTACTCTTAGAATTTGAAGGCAGTGATCCACTGTTTTCAGTATGGTGTATTTCAGTTAAATAATCTGAAAACATCCATGATTTTGTTCCTATGTAAATATATTCCCCTAGTTCCCCAAATTTTTGGACACCTAGTACTTTTTATTTATTTTTTTTAGTTTAATATTTCTTTTGTACATATTAATGTGTTTACCTTGCATTAATGTTAATAATTTTGAAAGTTACTTTTGTCTCTTTCCATGATCTTTTCATAAGTTTGGACACATTTTCTTTAATTACACTTTTGTATTTGTGCATGTTTATTGTCTTATATCCCTTCCTTTGGATTTCCTAATAAATAATAAATGGATATTGGAAATATTGGATCAATTGTTGACCTCTCAAGGTTTTTTTCATGATTTTTATCTTTGTTGTCTTGGACTATTTTATGGGCGAACTCCTCAGGTTTTACATAAGATAAATGTAGTCACTATTTTTGCAGTTATATTTGTCAATCTCCATCTATTTACTTTCAAAGAGCTGTTTCAAAGAGTGTTCCCCTTTTCCCTTCTCCTCTTCTCCCTGCCACCCAGTTCTTTTTTTTGAAATATACAAAATCTCTTAGTTTTTCTCTAAAGCTAGTAATTTAAAGCTGATTACTTTCTTTAAAAATATATTTTATTTTTCTTGTTTTTTGGCTCGATGATGATCAGCTCCTTTTCAATTTTCCATCTGTGTTATTGTTGATTTTGTTGACATCTTTAAGAATTAGATACCCATACAAAAAATAGTGTACACATCATATTATACAGCTCAATGCATTGTCATAACATGAACATTTATGTATCCACTATGCAGGTCAAAAAAGAGAACATTGCCAGCACTCCAAAAATCCCCCCTCATGCCTTTCTTCAAAATTCATTCTACTCTATTAAATCCATGGTAATTACTATCCTGACATTTGATTAACTTAAATAGATACATAGATATATTTCTGTCATTTAATTATGTATCTTTAAATATCTAAAAACCATCATTCAAGTTTATTCTTTGAAATTAATATAGATTGAATCATGCATTATGCACAGTTATATGCATACCATTTTTTGCTCAATATTATGTTTCTGAGATTTTCATCCATTTTATTATATGTTGTGCCATTTAGTTTATTTCAATGCTGTATAATAATCCATTTTATGAATATACCACAATGTATTTATCCATCTTCTGTTGATGGGCATTTGGGTTATTTCAGTTTTTGACAGTGATGAACTGTGCTGACATAAACATCATTGCACATGTCTCCACAGAAACCTTCACAACCATTCAGGAAGCTGGAAATCACATGCACGTATTGCCATGTTTTTTTCCTCATCCATAAGGTCAGGGAAAAAAAAAAAATCCCAATGGCTTATGCTCATTATAAAAAGATAAAAATTTCTGGATTTAATCTGGGGTCAAAAGTTACAAACTGTAAGAGTAGCAGACATTTTTTTTTTAATTGGGTAATAAATTGCCCTACTGGCTGCTTAATGGGCTTCCCTCATTCTCTGCTTCTTCTGAAACCGAATTGGGAATTTGAGCATTGTGTTGGGAAAACACACTATGACTTCTATGCTGTACGATATCGCACTTTTATCAACTGTTAACTTAGTGGTGTTTCTTTTGTATCGAGAAATTTTGCAGTTCTTATTTTTCATATGTTTATTCTTGATTTAGTAATAATTTTCTGGGCAAAAAAAGAGGTAAATAAATTGACTGACATAGTCATTTTTGAAGCAGAATTAAGGAATTTAAAAAATTTGTGAAGAAACAATGAAAGAAAAGCAACAGCAACAATCAACAATAATAGTAATACATAGACAATATCTTGAGCTGATGCATGATCTATATACTCAGATCTAAAAGACTCAGTGAGTTTGATGTAAAAATTAATGGAATCGAGGACTGAACTCTGATCTTTTTCTTGCCTGAAAAAAAACTACTTTCTAAAGGGGCCTGGTGAGTCATGCCTACAAATGATAAAAACTCAGTAAACAGGTTTTTATGCTGTTGCTTACTTCCCAAACTGATTTCAGTATAGCATCACATGCAAGATAGAAGACCCTTAACATTCTTTTCAGCTGATTCCTGGGTTTTTGGACAAAACCCAACTCTTTCAGCCAGTTGTCAACTAAAGAATCTCTAAATCCACCTATGACTTGCAAGACCCCATTTTGAGATGTCCTGCCCTTTTTGGGGCAAACCAATATATGCCCTCCATATACTGATATATTATTCTACCTCTAATTCCTGTCTCCCAGAAAATGTATAAAATCAAACTGTAACACAACCACAGAGAGTCTACTTGCTCAAGGATTCCTGGACGTTGCTCTGGGCCATGGTCCTCAAATTTGGTTCAGAATAAACCTCCTTAAATTATTTTACAGAGTTTGTCTTCCTTTCCATTGACAGAATAATATGCTTACTTAGAAATATTCAGCATGGGGTATATAATTGAATGGCTCTTGGCATCTTTCTATCTTTCTTCCAGTGTTCATCTATACTGAAAAGGCAAGTCAACTAAAAAATGCATTTTTCCAGACAATCCTAGGATCATGGATATCATCTTGGATATGATTATGGAGGAGGCTTTGTTTCTTATGCTTCTAATGTTTCTCTTTTTCACCCTTGTTAAGAAAGTACTAGGTTTTCCTGTCAGAAATAGGGCACTAAGGCACAAACATCCTCCCTAATCTAGATGGTTGTCCAACCACTTATGATAGTAGCAGATTCCTGATATATGTATCATAGATAAAACCATGTGTACTGAGGTCAGTATTTTAAGAAGTACCTTTCTTATTTTCCATCTTTGTGATTGTAGCAAAATAACAACACCCCTCTTGGACCAGATTAGCAATGTTAATCTGAAAGTCATTCCTGGGCACAGAGTATTTCTCCAAGTCTTTAAAAGACTGTGTAAAAATCTAATCATCTGCATTAAATTCCTTTCTACTTTAAAATACCAGAATTGTTTCTGTTTTCTGAAACTTAACCTTGACTTACAAAGTATTTTATAGAAGAAATGGCTGCAGGCAACAAACCCACAGGATAAAAATCTGGAATTAGCAGTCTCAACTGATAGAGTTTATAGGCAGTGAGGATTTGTTCTAATTAGAAAATAACATTACTGTAAAAAATTAGGAGGAAACAAAGATATAGGAATATAGAAATGTTGAAGTGGATTTAACTTATACAATTGACTCCTTCATCCTCATTCCTCATGGCATTCAGAGAGAAAAGAATCATTTAAAATACTTCCTCTAAAGTCCTATTATGGAATGAAGTACCTTTTGTCACTAAGGCAACGAGAGTGAGGAATACATAGATTGAGGAGTAAATTAATTATATTTATCTATGCTGTAAAGCTTAAATAAATAAAATGATAAGATAATAACCTGGCTCCACGTTTGATTAGAGGACCAAAGAGTTTCCATTGCTTCCCTAAACCAACCTGTTTTATCTTAAAGGCATAGGGCTGAAGTAGCCAAATGCAGGTGAAGTTAGAGGCTGTGGGTTGTTAAATTGCTATCCAAATTTAATATTGAGGAAGGAATCCAAAACATTAAAGAAAAGTTGGACTTTAGCAGTTACCATGTTACTGAAAGCTTGGCCACTTGTCCATGAGGCCCAATAACAAGGACAAGAGGTTTAAGGAGGAGGGAAAGTCTACTTTGCTGGCAAAGGAGGAAATATGGTAGACATTCTTGTCTCAAAATCCCAAATTTCCTGAACATAGTCAGAAATACAGAGCTTTTAAAGGGAGGGTTGTCAGCTTCAGGAAATTACTGTGGTTAACTATTCTAATAGTCCCATCTCTGAACTCTGCTAGCTGCCCACCTGGGGGGCTGGTGCCAGCTGGGAGTTTTAACAAAAGAGTTAACCTGCCTCAGTGATGCAGGCCAGGGTGTAGTTCCCAGAAGAATGGGGGAAGTTTTATAGGCCACTCTCCCTGTTAACAATCATACAATGTAGCAGTCCCCATGGGCCAAAATGATTTGATCCAAGCAATCACTGGTGATCATTAATTGATTATGGTGTTTCTAGGACAGAAAATATATGGAAAGAAAGTAAAGTCTAGTTTCCTCTCTATAATTAGAAACTACAACTACAACGACAACAACAACAACAACAACAACAGCAACAACAAACTTGTCCTAGCGATAGGAACTCAGTTTGAGTGGAAAGACATGCATTTATTACATTTCATTTAATTCCAAGCTTGATGCAGTTAACAGTCCTAGATACTCTCAAATGAAGAAGGAAATTGACAGTAACAACAAAGATCTCTGCAATACTCCACAACTGTTCACTCTAAATATTGCTGGTATGCCTCAAAGTAAACACGGGTTACTTAAAAGGTAACTGGGCTCTGAGGAAAAATAAAATTCCCAGATCTTTTGAAAATTATTGGGCAACTATTTCTGTGTTACTCTGTTCCTGCAGACTCAGACATCTTTTTATTCAGTCAGGTAAAGTAGAAGTCAAGGGGGTTGAAAAATAAACAAATTTTTATTTTGGGTTCATTTTACAGAGAATTCAGTGAGTCCAAAACCAAGCTCTAGTAATTTTCTCCAAAACTAAATATTTGGCTATCATACAAAGAACAAAAACTATGCTCCCCACACAAAGTTTCATGTTAAAGCTTTGGTAAATGCATTATTCTGAATGCTTTCTTATGTGGCATAATTGGCTTCATTCAGCAGCACTTTGATTAAATCAAATTCAACATTCCTACTTTCCTAAATCTTTGGATTCCTTCTTCTACATTATAAGTCAAAATTTCTGGCATTTCAATTCCTTTTAATGTTGATCACATGACCATCTGGGACAATACTAACAATGGTTCCTTGTATGGTGTAGTAAGAGTTATTATGTAGATAGTGTCAACTTGAGGACAAAGATTGATCCTTTCTCATAGTTAATTCAAAACAATACTATAGCCTATAGAGGATTGCAGAGGTTAATAAAAATCTTCAAAATTTTAAAAGATAATGTGGTGATTTCTATAACATCTTCATTTAATTCTATTTTGCTGATGCAGAAGATTAAAAATTTTTGGATAATTATTTTTGGGTTATTAATGTCTTATTTCTATGGTGATTCCAATGACATTATAAAGGTGCAATTGAATCACCGGTTCAGAAGAAACATTTTGAAAGTGTATAGTGTCAAATTCAGAATGTAGTGCAGTTATTAAATCAGAGATCACTGGAGAATGATGTGTCACCAATAAAAATATGTCCTCATATACCATTATTCCCAGTGACTGATATGGAATTTTATGTTCTCCATCCTCATAGTAATGGACTCTAGAGAACTAATGGTTCTGGTCTTGAAATAGTGAAATGGCAAAAAAATGAATACTTAGGATTGGAAAGAGGGCAAAGTTGTCAAAATATCTTCTCTCATTACTTCCATTAAATATAGTACAGAATGTTCTACACAGTTGCAAAGGACAAACAAAAATATTTAAAACATATAGATTAAAAGGAAGGCTGTCACAGATGACATCATCATCAGAATAGAAAGTTTTCAGGAATGCACCCCAAAAAGCTACCATAACTAATCAGGTTAGAGAGGTTGCAGGTTACAAGATCATTTAAAAATATTCTTTGCATTTCTACATGTTAGTAAGGAATAATTAAGAATTGAAATTCTACAGGGAGTGATATCAGGAACATGGAAGAATGGGAAGCTCCAGACCTTCCTTCAACCCATGGAGACAGCAATTCAACAACAGTATATAGACTTGTTCCCATTGCAAGAAATCCAGAAACCAGTTAAGAGCTCCCTGCACCCCAGATAAGCACAAAACTGGTCACGGTGAAGCTAGCAGGAGAATTCATGAAGCTCATTGCCATAGTCCCTCCGCCCCATCTCATGGTGAAATAAGCAGGAGGAAACCTCCAACCCTGGCTTCTCCCTATGGAGAAAAAGATTTACATTCTGTGTCTGAAGTTCCAGATATCCAGTGGGCTACCAAAAGGGCTAGTTTTTGTCTTGCCTGACACAAAACACTGATGGATTTCCAACTTTATAATTCTGGGGGTTTCTAATAACAAAAGAGAGTTTCAGCAGCTTAAAACAGTTCCAGAGAACCTGCAATACGGCATACAGACAATAGAGGAAGCAAAAGGTTATGGGCTCTAGAAAATAGAAACTGGAAAATCCCTTTGACTTGGAATTTACATGTCCAAGTACAGAGAAATGCATCTACAGAAAAGGTTTGAGAGATTCCCAGAATATTCAGCTGAACTCATTCTCTCTGCACAATTCTTTCTCTGCACAAAGCCAGTAAATAAAGACTAGGAGAGGTGAGGTGGATTTCTTTTCAAAATGTGCAGACCCCAACACAAAATTAGAAGAAACAGAAATAAACAGAAAAACATAGCCTAATTAAAGAACTGAAATAAAAATTCAGAAATTGACACTAAAGAAACAGAGGTATATGAATTACCTGAATGAGAACTAAAAATAACCATCAAAAAGATGCTCAATGATCTCTGGAAAATTATGCAAAAACAAAATGAAGATGTCAACAAAGAGATAGAATATATTTTAAAAAAACAAATTGGAGAGCAGAAGAATACAATAGCTGAATTAAAAGATTTACTAAAGATATTTAAGAGCAGATTTGATTAATCAGAAGAAAGAATAAATAAAATCAAAAAATGTCATTTGAAATTATCTAATTAGAGGAGAAAAAAGAAAAGGAAAAAAAAAAAAAAAAGGAAAAGCATAAAGAAAGCCTAAGGGACTTAGGTTTTATTTCACCATCAAGTGAAATGACAGGTGCATTACAGGAGATCCAGAAGAGTCAAAAAAAAGAAAGGGGTAGAAAACTTATTTGAAGAAATAATGGAAGAAAACTATCTAAATATGAGAAAGAAAATGGACATTCATATTCAAGAAGCCAAATGAGCCAAGATTAGGATCAATGCAAATATATTTAAACAGACAGTGACTCATAATCAAATTTTGAGACAGACAAAGAAATAATTTTGAAAGCAGCAAAAGGGAGGGATTGCTACATACAAGGAGACCTCTGCAAGACTATCATCAAATTTCTCAGCAGAAACCTTCAGGGGCAGAGAAAAGTGAGATTGGATTTTCGAAATACTGAAAGGGAAAAAGAAAACTCCAAACTTCCAGCAAAGAATTCTGTATTCATAAAACTATCTCTCCAAAATGAAAGAGAAATAAAAACTTTCTGGATAAACAAAAGCATAGTTCATCGCCATTAGACTTGCCTTACAAGAATAGTAAATGGAGACTTTCGAGTTGAAAGGAAAGCATGATAGAAAGTGATACAAAAGCATATGACATATAAAGCTTGCTGGTAAAGATAAATATATGAGCAAATAGTGAATGTGATAACACTGCAATGTGGTATTGTCACTTTTAATACTGATATGGAAGTTAAAAGGTATGTATAAAAATAACTATAACTATAAAAACATTAATGGAGAAAATATAAAGAAATATAACTTGTGACATCAATAACTTAAAGTATAGGAGGAGGAGAAGTAAAGGGTAGAGTTTTATATGCAATTGAAGTTAAATTATCAGCTTAAATATTATAACTATAAGATGTTTTAAGTAATCTCATCGGTAACCACAAAGAAAATACCTATAAATTTACACAAAGAAAATGAGAAAGGAATCATGTCACTACAGAATATCAATGCAATACAAAGGAGGACAGCAAGTCAGGAAAAGAAGGACCGAAAAAGCTACAAGACAGAAAGAAATGAATTAATAAAATGGCATAAGTAAGACATTCCCTAACAGTAATTACTTTAAATGTAAATACATTAAATGTCCAATTTAAAGTTGTAGAATGGCTAATTGGATAAAAAAAAAAAAAAAAAAAGAAAACGAGATCCAACTATATGCTGTCTACAAGAGACTCACTTTATTTTTAAGAACTCATATATGACCTAACAATGAAGGGATGAAAATAGACCTTAAGCAAAAGCAAGTCACAGGAGACAAGAAGGACATTATATAATAATAAAAGGGTCGATTGACCAGAATGATTTAACAATTGTAAATATACACACACTCAACATCAGAGTGAACAAATATATAAAGCAATCATTGACAGAAATAAAGAGAGAAATAGACAGCAACATGGTAATAGTAGGCTATTTCAACACCTTACATTCAATAATAGATAGAACAACTGGACAAAAAAATCAAAAAGTAAGATTGGGCTTGAACAACACTATAGACCAAATGAACCACACAGACATGTACAGAACATTCTACCCAACAGCAGCAGAATAAACATTTTTCTCAAATTCACCAGAACATTATTTAAAATAGACTACAAGTTAGGTCACAAAATATATTTTACCAAATTTATGGAGAGAGTAATCATACCACGCGTCTATTTTGACTGATATGAAATGAAACCAGAAATCAATAGCAGAAGGAAAACTGGAAAATTTAATACATTCTTGATCAACCAATGTGTCAAAAATAAATCAATGGGAAATTAGAAAATATCTTGAGACAAACTAAAATGAAAACACAACATACCAAAACGTATGAGATAAAGCAAAAGTAATACCAAGAGAGAAGTATATAACAATAAATATCTACTTCAAAAAAGAAGACAGATATCAAATAAGTAACCTAACTTTATATTTAAAGGAAATAGAAGAAGAACAAAGGCCAAAGTCAGCAGAAGGAAGGAAATAATAATGATTAGGACAGAAATAAATGCAATAGAGAAAAGAAAAACAATAGAAAAATCAATTAAAATGAGTTGGTGTTTTGAAAAGATCAACAAAATTGAAAAACCTTTGGTTAGACTAAAAAAAGAGAGAGAGAGAATACTCAAATTAATGAAATCAGAAATTAAAGACGAGACATTATAGTTGGCACAGAAATAAAAAGGATTATAACAGATTATTATGAAAAATTATATGGCAACAAATTGGGTAACCTAGAAAAAAATGGAATACATTTATAGAACTATAAAATGTACCATTTATAATAGCATTAAGAACATAAAATATATAAAAACCCAGATTTAACAGAATATGTACAAGATCTGTATACTAAAAAACTATATATTACCGCTGAAAGATATTAAAGAAGATCCAAATAAATGGAGAGACATGATGTTCCTGGATTGAAAGGCAGAATAATCTTAAGATTCTAATTCTCCTCAAAATAATCTATAGACCTAAAACAAATCCAATCAAAATTTAAGCAGACTTTTAAAGTAGAAACTGAAGTTATTATAAAATTCTTATGAAAACAAAAATAACCTAAATAGCTAAAGATATTTTTTGAAACGAGGAAAAAAGTTGAAGAACTTACACTATCTGAAGCCAGACACAGAAAACTAGTGAATTATTAAATGTTTATGAAATTTCCAGAAAGGGCAAATATATATACAAAATGCAGACGAGTGCTTGCCTGGTGCTGAGGTTAGAAGAGAGGACTGACAGCAAATTTTTAAGGTGAAGGAAATGTTCTAAAACTGGAGTGTGGTTATTATTACATAACAACAAATTGACCAAAAATAATTGAGTTATTTGCTTATAATGGGTGAATTATATGATGTTTACATTATACTTTTATAAGGTTGTTTGTAAAAGCATTTTTTATAAATCAGCTTCTTTTAAAATACCAGTAAACTGCAATTCTTATAATGTTTAATCAAAAAAATAGAACAGATGTAGTATAAGGATTTGTAAAAGATATATTTCAGGTTAACTATTTCATTTTAAAATCAGGGACCGTTTTTTCCATCTTCAGTTTGAGAAACATCCAACTCTACAGTCTCAAGAAAAATACAAAGTTCTGACTTAATAAGTGAAAAAACCTGAATAAGACCATAACTTCTGAAGAAATACATATACTTTTCTTCTTATGTATAATAATATATATACATTGTATATATGATTCCTTCATTAGGGCTGGGCATGGGGGCTCACGTCTGTAATCCCAACACTTTGGGAGGTCAACGTGAGGCAAGAGAATCACTTGAGGCCAGCAGTTCAAGACCAGCCTGGGCAACACGGCAAGACCCTATACATAGCAAGACCCTATATCTACTAAAAAACTTTAAAAAATAAAAAAGTAGCCAGGCATGGTGGTACACGACTGTAGCCCTAGCTGCGCAGGAGGCTGAGGCAGGAGGATCACTTAAACCTATGAGTTCGAGGTTGCAGTGGGCTATGTTCATGCCACTACATTCAAGCCTGGGTGACGGAGTGAGACCCCATCTCTAAAAAATACAAAAGACCTTTTCACTCAAATCCTCTGCTATTAGCTAATTTATGTTACTTAATGTGTCCAAGATTATATAAAGCTTCTTATTCCATTTGTTGTAGTCCGGAGTGCGAGGAAAGACCACTTAGGCCGAATTGAGCCAAATC
>RJWJ010015015.1:17132-37146 GCA_004363605.1 Indri indri | reverse complement strand
TCACTCTTCCTTTCTGAACCCTCAAGGGTATTTTGTCCCGAAGGGCTTCTATCATCATTCTTTGTGGGCGACTAGATGTAGCCAGTTTTTAATTAATGGACCTTTTGAAAAACAAATAGAAAGTTCCACAAATGTGAGCAAATGTAATGTTTGCTACCTGTTATTATTCTTCCATTTTAAAGATTGACATTCCAGAAATTTCCCAGGCAACGCATAAGTGCCACAAACCAAGCAGATCTCGGAACTTCCCAACACTCAGCATCACAAACAGAACCTTTTAGTCTGACCAGGGGACGTGAGCATCAAAACACCTCCTCAGTATTCACCTTCCTTACCTTTTTTCTTCTCTGTAGTGACTCAGCGTAATAGTAATTTACGCAAATAAAATGAAGTTTCTATTACCACTCTACATGAAGAGATTTTCCCCACATTTAGAAGGCATGTTTTGGATGGTCTGACTAAAATACCAATAGGCATACAAGAAATTCCTTTCAGGAACCTTCCCCCACCCACAGGGCACCTGCAGAAAAGCCAAGGCTGAGGCTCAGCAAAAAGTCCACGAAAACACAGGGATTTCGAGTGTGAGCAACAAATCAAAATTCACAAAGGGAGGTTTGGGACTCACGCTGTTTCTCCCATAGGCAGTTATGTGGGATATACTCCAAGATGGGCAGCGGCAGGGATTTATGTGCCTAATAACTGCTAATCAACACGAGGAAGGCTGGTAATTCCGTTTAGCTGCTAGCCAGCACGTTCTCCTTGCCTCTAAAATACACCGGCAGGTGCTCCGAACATACAGCGTACGCTAAGCTCACTCTCGAGTACGTCTGTGCCTTTCTGTTCCCGCCAGTTGCTGAGTTACTTCTCAAGTCTGTTTTCACCAGACGAACTCACGAAGAAATTTAATTAAATATCTACTATGTAAAGCAGAGAAATGTAAGTGTGGAAAAAATGGGAAATGTTTTTAAGCAAACTAAAGTAAATGTTTTCAAGGACCCAAATGAAAGTGACTAAAAAAAAAAATACAAACACAGGAAAACAACAGCAATAAACTGCTGAACTGGTGTAGTGGTGTGGGCAAGGAAACTATAAAAAAAAAAAAAAAAGAAACAGAAAAAAGGAGGGACGTCCAGATTCAAAATGGCAGCATAGAAGCAAGCTGGCTTCACCACCACCAACAGAAAACCAAAACCAAATGTACAGCGCAGAGATTATCGCCACAAATATCCCAGATCAGACAAATATGATGCGACTGTTCCTGGGACAATAGAGAAGTGAGAAAGAAGGAAAGAGAAGAAGAAAAAGAAACATGAGAAGTCCAGAAGGATTTTGCTTTCAAATTTGTTTTGCACATGTTTGTAACTTCTCATTTCACACTAAAGCAATGGAAACTGGAAATTAAGATGGCATGGTTAATGTGAAAAAGGCTCAGGAAACTATCATCAGCCAATATATATGGTCTTACACTAAAAATAATCAGTGTGTGAATGTAAGTTATATGGTTTAAGTTAAAAACAATTTAAGATATGAATTTGTAAAATGACTTTTTCAAGTAACTCAGCCACTACTGACCAAGGGCTGATAAAAGGGCTTCTCCCACTGTAGCAGCAGAGCAAGTGGGCGCTGCCACACAGGAGAAGTCTTCCTGCTTGAGGGATCACTACTTAGTTAATAGAAAAAGTCAAAGTGAGAAATAAAAAATTATATGTACTTACCATAAACACTCTGATTAAAAACATATATTTAATAAGTAATTTTAAGTTGCTTAGAAGTATGATTTTTCTTGACATAGTTCTTTTTTATTATTACAACATCATCAGCTGCTGATATAAAACCACAGAGGACATCTCTAGCCACTGTATGATTGATTTATGGTTTTAAATTTAACCTCATTTCTTCATTATCTTCTTCATAGATTTATCTGTGTCATGATATATATGATTTCTCCACCATTTAAAATTTCATTTTTCAACAAAACATCATCATGAATCCATTGTTGTTTATTTCTTCCTTGTCAAAACCTTCCATTAGTTTGAGCCCAGGTAAAAAGATGATGTTTTTTGACATCATCTTGTACATCAAGATTTTGTGTTAAATCTTTCATGTTGAGAATTTCATTCCATGCCATTGCCCCATGGCAAACAATATCTTTGATACTGATATCCTAAATATTCTATAGGACCTACATTTGTTCTTGTTTATTTTTTTCTAAAATGGGACTCAAACCCTTTTTTTGCCTAAGTGATATATTTAAACATTCCAGAATCCTTTGATTCATAGATCGAATCAAGAGTATTATTCTTGGAGGACCACGGGGGATAGGGAAGGACAAAAACTAGGGCCTTAAAATTTCTGACTATTAGGATGTAAAGAAAAGTTACCTAGAAAGATCAGGAGATTCTCAAATAAGTTTTTTCTTCAAGTGTTTCTTTATCAACGGTGCCATTAATGTGAAAAACAACCTTCAATCAAGTCCATCGATGCTGAATTTTGTGAGAGATAGTAAACCGATACAGACTAAACATTTTTTCAAAAAGTTCTACTGATTTGCCAATCACAGTAAGTGGCAATTTGTAAGTGGTGGCAGAGGGGTCTTCATGGGTGGGTAGCCTATGCAGTTGCTCAGAAGGGCCCCATGATTGGTTGAATGCTCTGCTGTCATCATCTTGAAATTCCTATTCATTTTTGCACAAGGGGGTCTCGCACTTTCATTTTTACTGGGCTGTGCAAATTATGCTGCCAGTCCTGAGGGATGGGCAACTCTTAGAAGTATTGTTCTGTGTTTTCCCCCATTGATTCTCTAATTTAGCATCACTGTTTTTGGCGGTAACATCTTAGAAGTTGGACATGTTTCAATATCGCCAAAGTGTTTGCCAGTCAAATTTTCTCTACCGATGAACTACATATTCAGTGAAACACTGAGTTGTAGAAACTATCTATTGGTGCTCCCAAAATCCTGATATGTTTTCCTGATGTCCAGGCCACTCTCCACTTGCTGTAAAACCCTCAATGTCAACTTTCTGTTGTAAAACTGAGGCCTGTCCCTTTGAGAATGGGTCTGCCTGACTCTATCAATGACACCTCTAATGCTTTGCCTACAATTTCTAGTTTTGGTTTCTTTAACTAAAATTCACTTGCCAAGCAGTCTAAGTGCAAAATCCTTCTAGGGTTTTATTCCTCCCATCTTTCATAGTTCTCTTGGCCACCTCAACTTTAATAGAAAAAAAGTTTTGGTAACTCATTCTTTGAATTGTCCCAAAGGATTCAGTAGTTTTCAGAGAAACACCCTCTTGATTGTCAGACTCATATTTTTGCAGTTAACGTAAGAGTTAGAGATTTAAATTACAACAAGATCAGCTCACACTCACAGAACCAGGAGCACCCCAGGGCTTTGGTAAGCACGGCCACTCAGCAGTGGCAGCAGAAGGGCCCGGGTATTCTAGAGGGACCCACTAGTGTGTATCGGTGGGCTTCAGCTGGCTTCCTTCACAGAGGGAAGGGAGGATGAGGTTTAATCTGTGGGTTAAGTGGAAAGAGATTAAGAGCTTCCACAATAACAAGAGTAACAGAAACAACACTGTACATCCAGAATTTACTGAGTGCTCTCTCCAGGCCCTGCTGGCCGCATCTCACACACTAGTTTCCAGGCGCTTTGCACCTGAGCATTCCAGGTTTGTTGGGTTGTTTTTCACCTCTGCAGACTGACACTGTTTCAAAGATGAAAACTGTCTAACAGCCTTCTTTTTCCGTGGCTTGTCATCATCCAGACTCACTGAAAGTGCTCTAATAGTGTCAATGTCATGGTGGCGTTTCAGTCCTTGAAGAGCAGAGGTAAGTGGTGACTGCAGGGATGGGGGCACTAACAGATGCTTGAGTACAGGAGGGGCAGACATGGGGTCGACTGAGGAGACAGCAGGGGTCCAAAAGCTCCCTGGTCTTGTCCCAGTGTGGCCCTCACTAGTGGTGAGAATTTGGGACAATCCACCTAAAAACTCTCCAGAGTTATCAAACCATGCTAGCTTGGCAGGGTAAAGCTGCACAGAGCAAATGCATTTAACATGTTTGTTAAATAAGTGAACAAATGATCACGTGAATATCTGGCAGGATGGCATAAGGGTCAGACAAGATGATGGATTTGCAAATGCTTGGGAAATAGCAAAGAATTAGGTGCAATGATGGTGTTACTACTCCCAGAAAGTAATATCAGTGCTCACAGAACTCCCAAGGACACCAAGAGTCATGAAATACGCTGAGTAGTAACATTATCTTTCCATCCCTGTCTTGTTGGAGGATCTCAAAGTATCTTGAACACTGGAAGGGCACTTTCTCTGAAAATCTAATCAACTTTTGTTTTCTCTGCTGAAATCATCAATCATTATGACTGCCTTTGGTTAGAACACTCATCTATATAATTCTACAACTCGACTCCACAGTCTCATTTCTCATCACGTAAGTCAGCTGTGAGTTGAATATAGCACTAGTGTCTACCAAGGCTTAGAATAAGTTGGTAATATCCTTATCCAGGAATACACCTCAGTCTGAACTGTCCTTGCTAACAGCAATAATTCCTTAAAGTTTGCTTTCTGCATTTCAGGACACATGAGTTTACACTTGAAGAGCTCACATCTGATCTGAGAGGGCAAGGCCCCGGGATGGCAACATCAACTGGCCACTGTGTCAGCAAGCTGCATAGTCATGAAAAAATAAGCCACAGACTGGAAGAAATATTTGCAAAAGCCATATCTGATAAAGGGCTGTTATCCAAACTATGCAAGGAATCTTAAAACTCAACAAAAAGAAAACAAACGATCTGACTGAAAATGAGTCAAGGATTGCTTGAGCTCAGGAGTTCAAGATTATGGTGATCAGGCCATTGCACTCCAGCCTGGGCAACAGAGTGAGACCCTGTCTCTAAAAAAAAAAAAAAAAAATGTGTGTGTGTGTGTGTGTGTGTGTGTGTGTGTATACACACACACACACACACACACAAATGCACACATAAAAAAAATAAAGGAGCCATCAAGCCATGAAAAGACATGGAAGAAATTTAAATGCACAATACCAGGTAAAAGAAGCCAATCTGAAAAGGCCTGTATACTGCACAATTCCAACTACATGGCATTCCGGACAAGGCAAAACTACGGTGACAGTAAAAAGATGAGTAGTTGCCAGGAGTTCAGGGAGAGGAAGGAAGGGATGGACAGGTGGAGCACAGAGGATTTTTAGGGTGGTAAAACTATTCTGTGTGATACTGTAATGGTGGATGCATGTCGTTATAAATTTGTCCAAACCCATAGAACGTACAACAGGAAGAGGGGGCCCTAATGTGTCAATGGAGCCTCATCAGCTGTAACAAACGCACACTCTGGTGGGGGATGTTAACAGTTACTGGCTGGGGAGGCCATGTGTGTATAGGAGGAGGAATATGGGAAGTCTCTGAACCTTCCCCTCAATTTTGCTGTGAACCTAAAAATGCCTTAAAAAACAGTCTCTATACAAAAATAAAGGCCTGAGGTTTTTCTAGGTACTGTTAGTCCATAGAGCCAAGCAAGGGCCTGTCACTTCCTTGCCTGCTGTCTTCAGGATGCCTTTCTGACAGCTTTCCCCTTCAAGGCTGCCCCTGGCCTTTATTATTTAAAGTTTATTCCCCTTCCAAAAAAAGATGGGGTAGGAGGCACGTGCAAGAAAGGGCTTTCCCACAAAGGAAACGGTGACGGTGGAAATAGTAACTTTCAGAGACAACTGGCAGAAGAGAGGGGTCTCATTACAAGGCAGGTAACCATGACCCACTGCACGGCCCTAGTGTCCCTCCTGTGCAACCTTGTGGGCCTGGCCACTGCCCCTTGCTCAGCCAGGGCAACCTACTATTCCAGGCCTGCGTTTGTCCTTAGTCTGTGTCACACTGAGGATTCTCCAAGGCACAGCAAACAAATGAAATCAATATCACTGGCACCGATTCAAGAGGAGACGGTGTAGTTTCAGGTACAAGCGTCACATCCGATAACTGGATCATGGCTTCTTTTCTTACTAGCTGTGCGATCCTGGCGAGGAACTTGCCCCGCAGCCTCTCTGTGAGCAGCTGGGAAGGTGATGTACACAAAGCACTTAACCAGCGCCTCCAAACTAACATCTGTCGTATCACTGATAAAACTGCAGCCTTCAGGATATCCAGTCTTAGGGGTCTCCGAATACAATGAGACTGACAGAATTGTATTTAAAGGCTGCCCAAAAGTATGATTTTAAAAGCCAGAATAACATGGGGATTTTTATTAAATTAGGGATTTTGAAGAGTTTCTAACATTTAAAATGGATTAGTAGACTTAACATTAGTATTTAATGTGACTTAGCTAGAGACATGTTCAGGTAACTCAAGAGTGTTAGGAATAGCATGCAAATCAACAGGAACAACGAACCAGTGACGAGTCCCATTATAATTAGAAGGATGTTTATACTTTGCTAAGTTCATGCTTCACTTAGCGGGCTCCGTGGAATCTGCATTTCTCAGGCAGAAAGAACCACCTTAGTTCTAAGAACACAATCCCTGACAGAATTTCCATTTTTAAAAAGCAAGATAGCATACATTTTTCTTCTCAAAAGCTTATTATGTTGTTTCAAATGCATAACGTATGAATATTAAATCACAAGAACTATGCCAAATAATACCACCAAATTGTCATTGTAGATTTTCTTCCAAGGAACAGAACTAAAAATATACACAAATACACTCAAACTACCCAGGCTATATTGGGTTCTTTTGGAATTTTTTTTTTTAAACTTATTTTATATTTAACCCATATGCTTGTCATGTGATTTTTCTTTTTATGGAAATGTAAGCTCTGTTTCAGGCATTGGGAAGAAACTGGGTATATGATGGTGAGAGAAGGGAAGCAGTATTTAATAGTTCCATTCTGAATCATGCTAGAAAATTACTTAGAAAGTCTTACGGACCAAATCCTTCTAAAATGAACCCTATTTGTACAGGAAGAGGAGAGGCAGGACTAAATGAAGCAAAGTACATAGTGACCACGTTTTTTATCTATTTTGAAATAATGCATTGACTTTCAGTACCAATGAGCACTGAATATTATCGCTGCAACCAAATTACAAAATAGCAGTTTGAACTTAATGTTTCAGGGCCAATGAACTGCTACCTGTCCTTACAATACCTAGCTAAAAGTGAAATACAAGGTGTGCATGGCATTCTAGCAGGGCAGGAAGGAAGTTAGAGGACTGTCCATTGCTGGGATTGGAGAAGGGAAGGGGAGGTACGTTTGGGCAGGAAAACCTTTGTACTGTCAGTACGGAAGTGGATGGTCAAGAACAGTCATGTCAAGGCAGAATGGCCCAGGGATGAGAACTGAGGATGGGGAGAGACAGGGAGTCAGGCAGGTGTCTTCAACCTCCAGTGCCCATGGCTCCCGGGCGACTGCCTTGGAGTGTCTATGCCACTCAGACGAACCAGCTCACCTTTGCTCTGTTGATTTTGCCTCCTCTGCCCAGGACGCTAGGAGTGCCCAGGACAGCTAGTGCCAGTGCTCCCATGCCCTCATTCTCCCTCGGCTCGTAGAGCGGGCCAAAGAAGTGGTAGGCAGAGAGTGACTTGGAAGATGAACAGGGAATGATAGTTTCTTGTTCATCTATTTATTCCTGACTGGATGAATGAATGAGCATATAAACATCTATTCACTTAACATACCATGACTAAGCCACCTTTGGAGAAAGATCATATTATAAGAATTCCTACCGACTGGTTGTGGCTGCCTAGAACTGAGTTGCTAAGGGTGTGAGGGTATCCAGGCTCGGTGAGAGAGACCCCAAGACACATTACGAATGACAGGCCTCAGGTCAGAGAGGGGCAGGCTGTGGGTGGCCTGCATTTCTCAAATGATTGATTCTTTTCATGTTGTCCACTCCCTGACATTAATCCCTAGTCGTTTTCCAGGATTTTACAAGTCTCCATGGCTCAGTGGACCTTCAATAAAGGTTTGATAGAAAAAGAAATATGTAGCCAGTGTTCATCAAGAATTGCTGCGGGCAGAGTAAATAAACAACTCTCTCCAGCTCAGCAGTGGCTGAACCAAATGAGTGACTTCAGGAGCCAAAACCAAGCCACTGGCCAGTGATAGACACACTAATCACAGGCAGTCTTTATTTCTTTCCTGTGAAATAACAGTTCACTAGGGGCACAGTGAGAATGCTCCAAACTCCAGATGAGAGGGCTTGTAACCAAGGTAACCATCACACGTCATCAGGATAGCCATAACGTAAGACCTAAATTAAGGCATGGTTATTTAAAACACAATGAAAAGTATGTCCCCCCCCCCTTTCTTGGTCTTTATTAATAATTCTTACTGTATTTTAAGAGTTATAACACTGCTAAAATATCCTTAGCAACATTATTATTCTTTTTAAAAGTTCTCTCTACTTGTGGAGCTGTTTGAAAAACCATCATTCTCTCCGAAAAGATGCTAGGACAAAAAGAGACACTCTTCCCTACAGAGAATGTCCCCAATCACTGTCATTTCTCCAGAAACCACTTCATTTGGCTGTAAGTGAAAACATACAAATACCCACATATAAAAATGCAAAAACCCAATAAAAAAGGCCTCCTTCCTCCAGCCCTGAGAGCACAGGGGCCTTCAGGCCAAACAGGATCAGGCCCTGCCTTCTCACGCAAGCTCCATCCTCTTTCACGCATTTTACAGAACATAAATTATGACAATTAAAAAAAAAAAAAGGCAAAGAATGAGAAAGTGCTATTTTGACCAGAAACCAGAAGGCCTGTTCATGCAGAAGTAATTGTAAGAATAGCGCAGCCGCGGAAATCAATCTGGCTGCTGCCTCTCCTCAGGCGCAAATTAATTTGGCCTGCTCGCTGGGGCCCGACCGCAGCAGGCTCTCTGCGGATGTTTTGCATGGCCAAGCCCCAGACGGAAGACAGAAAAAGCAAATTAACACCACTTAGCTGATGACACACTTTTTATTGCTTTCCTCTGTGCCTAGAGGTTTGGTGCTGGAGAAATAAAAAATAATGAAAAACAGACTAGGCCACCATTTTAACTCTTTCACAGGAGAGCAAATGTTTGGCTTTGGTTTCGTGGCACTAAAAAAAAAAAAAATCAATCAGTCTATCAGTCTTTAAATTTCGCCACCACCATTCCTCCAAGAACTGCTGGTGATTTCCACACCGTGGAAACGTCATCTTCCTGGTGTCACCAACTGAAACTGGTTTGCCCCGGGCGGTGCTGCCAAGGCCTGGCTGCTGCCCCGGACGGAGCTTCAGCCTTCTTGCCTCCAAATAACTAGTGTTCTGTGTGTCTGCATAACCAGGGGGAAGAAAATAAACCACTAGAGAAGAAATAGAACAATGCAAAGGAACAATAGAGCCTAATTTTTTGTCATGGAAATTCCTTCAAATCTTAAAAAAAATTCTGAGGTCTTCCAAAGGAAAAACCTGCCAGTTTTTCTGCTCTTTTCAGTTTGATGGAGAATTGATATTACGGAATTTATATGTCAGTGAACTTGTCTAGTTGCAGCAAAACCACAAAGCTTGGAGAACAGACGAAAGCTAGGAACCACCGTTACCATGAGGCAAAACCACTGTCTGTGTTTAAGGCACAGATCTAGCTGCCTCAGGGTTATAGAATAATTCACAGACTGGCTGCTAGCACCACGTGTAGTCTAAATAAAGAGGCAGAAAAGAAAAAGAAAAAGCATCTCTGGAAATGGGTGGCCCACGGATGGGGTTTTTTTTTTTTTTTTTTTTTTTTGGAGAGCTAGAGGATTCTGTAAAGCCCTTAAATAGTGTATCCATACATTTATCTTCTGGAGGGCAAGTCTATACTGACAGAAGACTCTCAAAGAGATCCCTGACCCTCACATGACAAGTACTTCCCAGAGCCAGAGGGAGCCTCACTGTCAGCTGCAAAATCCTTTGTAACTACATAATAAAACAGATGGTGTTTTACCCTCATGAAAAAAAGTTATAATATTATAATTGGTGGGTTGTTCATGCTCAAGCAGTGTTGCAGTGATAAATCTCTATAATGATGTTAAATTGTTAAAATTATCCTCCTAGTTCCCTAAATACATTATACATCGTGGATATAAAAGGGCCTTCTCATATAAAACATTAAAGGACAGTTTTACTGTATCATTAATTTGGTATAGAAGCAACACACTACTCACAATATTAATTAATTAAGGATTAACTAGACAATTTTATGTGTCCTCCTGAAATTTATAAGAGCCTTCTTGAAGGAGATTTTAGAGGCCTAAGATGCTTTCAACACAAAAACCAGAAATCTGAGGGAACCCTTTGATTCAGCCAGTCCTGAGGTGTCAATGTTGACTTTGTCTCTCAGGGGTCGATGCTGAGGTTGGGGTCTAATCCTAGTGTGAGAAGCCTGAATGCAGAAGGGTACGGGACAAATGCGGAAATAGATGGAGTGGTAGAAGACGCAGTCACACGGCCCAATCCATAATCCGATGCATGGTCTGAATCCAAACCCATCCTCTAAAGACTCTTATTTTTCATTTTTTTTTTTTTTAGAGACAGGGTCTCACTCTGTCACCCAGGCTAGAGTGCAGTGGTATGATCATGCTCACTGTAACCTCGAACTCCTGGGCTCAAGCGATCCTCCTATCTCAGCCTCCCAAGCAGCTAGGACTGCAGGCACGTGCCACCACGCCCCACTAATTTTTTAGCTTTTTGTAGAAATAGGGTCTCGCTTTGTTGCCCAGGCTGGTCTTGAACTCGTGGCCCCAAGCAATCCTCCACTCTTGGCCTCTCAAAGTGCTGAGATTATAGGTGTGAGCCACCACACCGGCCTAAAGATGATTATTAAGAGAAAACGCTCAAGCTGAATTTTTCCCATGTTAGTTTCCTCTTCCCTCAATGGCCTGTAATACCTGCCCCCAAACCCTGTGCCGAGAGCAGGCCTTTTTGCTCAGAAGTGAGATCAGGAAAGTCACTTACCGGATGCAGGTGGCTGGTCACTGGGGGAGCCTCCAGACCCAGCACCTCCCCTTGTCGAGCTTGGAAGCCTCCCATCAGCCCTGTCCTGGGGCTGGTGTCCCCCCTCTGCCCCGCTGGCTACTTCTTCAGGGGGAAGGCCCATGCCATAGGCACACTGGGGCAAGGGTCCACATTTCGGGGAACCCATGAGGGGTTCATGGTCCTCCCTAGGAGGGTTCCCGCAGCCTGGGCAGCCATCTGCTGAGTTGGAGCTGGCTGCCCAGTGGGGGCAATTGCCACCCTCCACCTCTTTTTGCAAGTACTTTTCAGAGGACACAGGAATCCATTCGGTCCTGCACGGGGGCCCAGTGAAGTTGCAGTTTTCTGAATCCGCCATGCTGTCTGTCCCCGTGAAGCACTGGCTTAAACTGTCATTCTCCCCCACCTCCAGGGGCTCAGAGAAAGGGGGTGTGGATTTGCTTCCAGGCTGAGTCAGGAACAGTAAACAGTCTGGGGGCTGGGAGGGCCTGTCCATGTATTCATCTTCCATGGGAATCTGCTTGAAGGGGTCCCCGTCGGTCTCGGTCTTGCTGACCAAGGAGAGCATCCTGACATCTTGGCCCTGTGCATAGGGACCACCTCCTGCACACGCTCCCCCACAGACACCACCACTGTCTGGATAGCACATGTCTTCTGGAAACGCCTTCTCCTCCAGAGTCAGCAGTAAGACACCTTCACACACTGGGTGCTGACTAGAGGCTGCTGTGTGAGTGCTGATACAACTGTCACCTGAGGACTCCTGCCAATTTAAATTCAGAAGGCAGAGGCATTAATACCCAGAGTTATTAGAACATGTTTCACTAAATGCTGCTGAAAATGGTATTTCTACTAATTATTTCCACCATAACAAGTCCAGGTAGAACATTCACCACGGCACTTTGTGTTATTTAAAATTGCAGAGTGCAAGAGAATACTATAATGCTGTGGTCCCCAGTCCCTGGGCCATGGACTGGTATTGGTCTGTGGCCTGTTAGGGACCAGGCCATAGAGCTCTGCTGGCTCCTCCCAACGCCCCCAGGGGTGTGGAAAAATTGTCTTCCGTGAAACCGGTCCCTGGTGCCAAAAAGGTTAGGGACCACTGCTATAATGGAATACACCCAGAAACAAATGATTCTAGCTGCATTTCAAATAAACAGCATATTCACGTCTAAGCAAGGGGGAGAGCTAACCCTAACAAATTTTGAACACAGTATTTTGACTATATATTCTCAATATAAATACAAAAAACAAAAACAACCATAAACAAATACTGAACTCGATTCTGTAGCTCTGTGTTTTGCTGTAACTCCGAAACTACTCTGTGTGTATTCTAGTTTTGAGCAAATGAGGAAATACTTTGAGAATAATAGGAACCAGGTTTCATACTGCTGAGGAAGGAGAGATTCAGATATGGAAAACAGAAAGACCAGGATGAATCCTGCAGTGTTGGGACTGGAACTGGAGAAATCAGCCTGAGCTCATGCTTTAAAATTTGTATATTTTTATACTGAAGAAAGTAGATCTAAAGGATTTAATGGGATAATTAATGAAATTTTAATATTAAAAGTGGATCAGCTAACAGTATTGTACCACTGTTAAGTTTCTTGATTTTGATAAATATACTATGGTTATACGTGAGAACGTCCTTGTTCTTAAGAAATGTGCAATGAAGTACTGAAGGACATAGGAACCCACTGTCTGCCAGTCAGTCTAAAATGTTCAAGATAAAACCATACAGAGAGTGCGCAAATAATAAAGCAATGCGATAAAATGAAAACTGGTGGGTCTGAGTATAGCACATGTGGAAGGCCTTTCTACCACTTTCCTGTAATTTTCAAGTTATGTTAAAGTAAAAAGTTACCAAATACCTACAGAGTCTAGGAAAGTTGCATCTTGTTCTTCCTAGAAATCTATGCTAGACAATCAAGATTGGTACTAAAGAAATAACACACTTACACAGAGATGATGAGTGGAATGTAAGCCAAGAAAACAGGCATTTAGGATGAGCATGGAGTTGGGTTTTGGGTTGTTCTAAGAGGATCCATCTGGGAGTTGAGGTTTAATCACCACACACGGAAGTGCCACTTGAGCCTTGGGGCTCGGTACTGGACTAACGCGGCTAGACCAGCCTAACTGTTGAAAGCACTTAATGGAGGCACTAAAGACTTTTAACTTTACCTTATTTCCACTTAGGCGGCTACAAGCCTCGTTGATCCAGTGCCACAAATTAGCTAGAAAAACAAAGCAAGGACAAAGACTTCATGTTATTATTTCTTATTTCTTTTTGTTAAAATAAAGTTCATTGTGTATACTGAAGATATACAACATGAGGTTATGGAATAAAAACATAGCATGGTTACTATAGTGAAGCAAATTAATTTATCCATCATCTCACCTAGTTACCTATTATTTTTGTGTATGGCAAGACAGCTAAAATCTACAAATTCAGCAAAAACCCTGAATACAATGCAATATCATTAACTACGGTGCTCATGTCGTACATTAGATCTCTGGTCTTATTCATCCCACATATCTGCTACTTTGTATCTTTGATATCCCCTCGTTTCTTTCCCCCTGCCCCTGGCGACCACTGTTTTATTTTCTTCTCTGTATATATTTTTTTAAAAAGATCATACATATAAGGGAGATCATGCGCTATTTTTCTTTCCGTGTCAGGCTCAGTATTACTGACCACTATGCCAGCCCAATATTATCTTTCAACATTGTCCGCTGCAAGCCTTTCACTGAGCATCCCTGGGAGTGAAGCATTTAAAAACAAATCAACTGATTTAAAGGCTATGAATGCATCTCACTCCTATCACAACAGAACTTCCCGTTGCATGTAAAGCAAAGCATGACCCACTGATGTTCCACTGAATACCTCTGGGCACGTGTGGGGGCTGTCAGAGCTGCTGTTATGACGACAGACATTCCCATTCCCTTAGCAAGCTTTCTTTGATTACGAGGGACCAGGCTAGGCATCGTAAGGAACAAAGAAGACATGTCTAAGCGACTGATTTTCTAGTAAACTAGCTCAAATGTATGTACAATAAAATGGAGGTGTACTTGAAGGGCTGTTAGACCCTGCTGAATTCCAGCAGGTCCCAAAATCTTTTCTGCTATCCCTGGTTGCTTCTCAGGAGAAAGAAGAATGTGTTCTTTGGCATATACAAAGTACATCTCCATTAACTTTTATAAAATAGAAGTGATGAAATCTAAAAGGTCAAATCTATGAATTTATATTATACCACGATAAAATTTTATCCCACCTCTAATGAATATGTAACATTGTATCCACTATAAAGACTGAAGTTAGGAGTCGTCAGTTCTCCATGGGAAGATAATCACAGTTCATAATAATAGCTAATGACATCGAACACATACTGAGCACTTCAGTGTGCCAGGCACTGGGCTACGCAGTCTACACATAATCTCGTTTACGCTATAGACTATTATGTAACTTGCACAGTTTATTTAACCTCTCTTAGCCTCAGTTTCTTCCTCATAAAATAGGGAAAATAATAGTGCCTACTGCATGGTGCTGCTGTGAAGATTTACTTAGTACGTGTAAAATGCATATGGTCGTGCTGGCATAGGATAATATTCAATATATGTTAACTATTGCTATCTTCATTGTCATTCTTGCTTCTTTTCTATCATTTTGAAATTATATCCCAGAAAAATTACTCCCGACAAAAGAACAGTTGCAGCTGTTTCCTTGTAGGAATCAGTCTAGACAATCTCAAATGGCACTAAAAAGAAATACTTGTACTCAGAGGTCCTGGCCAGTCATAACCACCAGGATCATCTCTCCCTGGGATACCTGCAAACGCCTTCCTGTCTGGTGCACCTGTGTCCACACTCCCTGCACCACCGAGTCTGTTTGCTACGCGCAAGCCGGGGGCTGTCCTCACTGCGCTCTGCCGAGGCCTGCAGGGCTGCCTCGTCTGGCCGTGCCCTCCTCTCCGGTTCCACCTCGACCGGTTCCCTAACTTTCTGCTACAGCTGCATTAGCCTCTTCAATCCCCTCAGCACATCACAGTAAATTCCAGTCGCCTTTCAGATCTCAGCTCACCCATCTCCTCCTCTGGGAAGCCCCGGCTGACCCGAAGGCTGGGCAGATCCTCTGTCACCTGCCACCTGGTGCTGGGCACTTTCTGTCCAGTACTCAGCTGCATGCTCTGGGCTGAGCGCCTGCCTGCCCACTGAGATGCTTCCTCCCAGAGGGCACTGGCTGTGTCTGTGCTGTTCCATATTGAGACCTCAGTGCCAGTCCAGTGCCTGGTGGCCAATCGACATGTGTGGATGAATGGATGAAGAGAAAGCTAACCTTTCCTCTTTAATTTAGCCTCTGATTGCCCAGTGTTACATTAGGCCATGTAATGGTAATAGAAATAGCAAGATCTGCTGGGTGTTATGAAGTTTGGGGATATGATATGGGAGAACTGACCAAATCACGACAATGGAGAGGTGGACGGTAGCAACCGAAAATGGAAAAGGATGGTGAAACAACAGGTGCTTCAAAAGAGAATGATCTGGGCCAAGCGCAGTGGCTCATGCCTGTAACCCTAGCACTTTGGGAGGCCAAGGTGGGAGGATCACGTGAGGCCAGGAGTGTGAGGTTGCAGTGAGCTATGATGATGTCACTGCACTCTAGCCCAGGCAACAGAGTGAGACCCTGTCTTAAAAAAAAAAAAAAGAGAGAGAGAGAGAGAGAGAGAGAGAGAATGATTTGAATATTAAAGGATTAGGAAATATCTTTAGGAAACGTGATAAAGCCTTGAATCCTTTCATAAAAATTACAGTTAACTTTGTAGTATAATCCCAAACATGATGTGATATTTAAAGGCACCAACAATTTTTTTATGAGAAAATTATTCCCAAGAAATAAGATAACACTTTAGTGTCCATTCTAAGAATAAGCACCTAAATTTACTAAATATAATTTTAGATTCACATTATAAATATAAAATCATAATTTTAGATTCACATTTCAAAGTAACACCCCAATCAAAACTCACCCCTACCATTCATCTGAATATTCTGTCTACATTTTAAATGTGTACATTAAAAATTGGTATATTATAGGATAAATGCAACCCCCCTGTATAACCAATGCTGCATCATCTATACAACTTAAACACAGAGCTTACAAATCGTCAGTTTCCTGAATGCTAGAATATTCTTGTTTGCACATACACAAACAGACACAATGTTGGGTTTTGGGTTTTTTGTTTTTGTTTTCACTAGAGAACAATAAGACATAAGGGTGTTTCACTTTAAGTGCAACTTAATTAAGCAGATCACCAAAGGCAGCCAGTGGACAATCTACTCATCTTCCGAAGCGTTTACCTAGAAATGTATCTATTTTCTTTAAGATTAATTTTCAACCACCATACACGCAATACCTGTTAGTGCTTTCCCTTTTTTCCTGTAGTAAACACCAAAGATGACAGCAGCAACTACTGCCACACATATGAAGAAAAGCAGAATAATTAACCCGGGCAAGTAAATCTGGGGTTCTGTATCGGAAGAAAGTGAGAAATACGGCATTAGAGATTATTTAATTTTACTAAGCTTAAAAACAAAACCCTATAAATCAAACCCTGGAATCAAGGACCTTGGTCTGGAATGAGCTAAGTAGGAAGCTCCCCAGCTCCAACTGTATTTGTCAGCGTGCCTCACACTCTGAGGGTGGGACCCACGATTTAGCCCAGCCCTGGTCACTCTGCCTTCACCAGGCGCGAGGTCAGCCAGGGCCATTATGATGTTTCTACTCTAGGACAACTCTAACTGCGCTCACCACGCCACCCGGCTTCATCCTGGCTTAGCTCCTGAACCCCTCCAGCTCCCCAGGGGGGTGCCTCTGAAGGAAGAAAGAAGCCCTTTATCCTGTCTTGTTCCTAACAGCGACACGGCACCAGGTCTTGCTGGTCTTGAGAACACAACCACGGTCATCCAGTGACGTATTCCCACTGCTTCATCTATGACACGACGTGGACTTGACTCTTTTCTTCATCCCTCCTTGACCACTTCATTGCCAGAAAAATCTTCACATTATGAACTCTCGGTTTACTTGTTCCGGTTTCCTGGACTCCTATCTTTCCTCTCCTCTCTTTTTTAAAAATAACCATTTTTCCCTTAGTTATTTTTAATGTTATCTGCAAAATGGTCTTTTATAAACTGCACTCTGATTGTATAACTTCACATCCAGAATGCTGTAATGTCTTACTTTTTCCCAAAATGTCAAATCTAAACCCTGATTTTCTTGGTCAAAGCCCATTAACCCTGTTATTCCGTGGCCTGCATCAGAAAGGTCTTCTTGCCACTTAGGCCATCTCTTCCAATAGCTGGACCCTCTGTACTGTCTCACCACGTGTCTTAACCATGGCTAAGTGACAGACTTTTGGTGACTTTGATGATGGTCTCACCCACCCTGAGTAGCCAGCTTCCAGCATTGACCATCGGCTTTCTGTCAATCTTTGAAGCTGTGCTTAAGATTAATTTAATCTACAAAATGTTCCATAAATAATGATAGGTAGCTGTTATTAGTTATCCCCAATCCAGTGTAGAAAATTATCAAGGAAACAACATCTGCAATTAAAATGCTGATAAAAATGAAATACTGAGCTGACCACGGACAGGATGAAATGAAAAGGGAAGACAACTCCTGCAGGGGAAGATCCAGCATGTCATTCGGGCGAGGGTCCAGACGAGCTGCCTATACCGGGGCACATCTGCCAACCAGCAAGCTCTTTTAAAACATACCATTTGGTGGCTTTCTAGAAGGCAGAGAAGAACTGCAAACCACATCTGATTTCTCCGTCCCGGGATGTTCTACTGTCTTTCCAAGGATGGTACAGCTGTGGGAGGAAAGCAGTTAAGTGCTTTGATTTTATATTCTTGCTTAAAAACACACACGCACACAAATGAAAGCCTGCACTGGATTGCCAGCTCTCTCTGGAGAGGAACCCATGTCTTCTTGGACTTTTGCATCCCCAAGGCCTTCCACAGAGAAGCAGCACATCACAAGGGTGGGAAAACTGAGTGAACAAAAGCAACCACTGCCCATGTCCCTAAGAACTACTCTGGGAGTGTGGTCAACAGGAGAGTGGATCAGGGTTTTCAGTAAAGAACATTCCAGTAGCTTCAATAACCATGGCTAAGTGATACACTTTTGATGATTTTGATGATGGTTCTTTCGAAGTTGAAAAATGCAGAAAATCCTCTTCAACATAAAACGTGCATAAGTGGATCAGAAAATAAACATTTAATATGGAATATACTGGGAACTGAAAGAATCATTACATGGATTTTTAGCATTCAACATCAAGCACTCAGTGAAAGGACCCAGGAATTCCACTATAGATATACTCACACGTGAGTGAAAAAGTACGTATGTGAGAGTCTTCATTACAAAATTACGTATTGCAAGAGACTAGAAACAACCTAAATGACTATCGATAGGGAACTTAATAAATCCTGGTCCATCTCTACAATGAAATACTCTGCAGCTGTAAAAATCTACAAAGATCTAAGTGAACAGATATAGAAAACGCTTCGGGATATATTATGTGAAAAAACCCCAAGGTGTTTACAGTGTGCAAACATTTATCTAAATAGGAGGCTTCTACATGCACATATTCAACACACACACACGAATCTCTGAATGAATAAACCAGTGATGTTGGGAAGTTGGGAAAAGTAGGAGTGGTTACTGAATGATAATAAATGTCATAAATCATTTTATTTTTACTTTTTATTTATTTATTTATTTTTTGAGACAATCTCACTCTCTTGCCTGGGCTAGAGTGCTGTGGTGTCAGCCTAGCTCACAGCAACCTCAAACTCCTGGGCTCAAGCGATCCTCCTGCCTCAGCCTCCCGAGTAGCTGGGACTACAGGCACGCGCCACCATGCCCGGCTAATTTTTTCTATTTTTAGTTGTTTGGCTAATTTCTTTCTATTTATAGTAGAGACGGGGTCTCACTCTTGCTCAGGCTGGTCTCGAACTCCTGAGCTCAAGCGATCCTCCTGCCTCGGCCTCCCAGAGTGCTAGGATTACAGGCGTGAGCCACAGCGCCCAGCCCGTAAATCATTTCCAACTAAATAAGGTTAGAAAAAGGAAAAAAGAAGCTGCAACTTTAAGTCACAGACTCCTGAATCCAAAATGTCACACAAAGTTCCCATGTAGCATGTGGGGTTGAAGAATTGGTTTGACTGGTTTATTTTTCCAATGCTGAATTGACATTTTTCATTTTGAACATGCTCCAAGAGGAAGCCTAACGCAACGGAATCCATCTGTTTTCAACCCAGACGAGACAGAGGAGGTTGAGTTATTTAAAATCAGCAAAGTCTTTGGCTCCTTTGTTGTCACTTACTTGGTCCAGGGTTTGCATCTGTCCGTGGAAGAAAAGGCATCTGAGAAGGAGCCTGCAAGGCAAGGCTTGCACACCGTGTCCTTGTTGAGCTGCACTGTCAAAAATACCAAACAGAAGAAAACGAACAAAAAACCAAACAAGGACACTTAGAGATCGGCCAGGATGGTGTTCCAGACCCAGAGATGAGGAGCTGCCCCTCTCTGCTCCTCATCTCCCCATTCCTGCTCTCGACACCCAGGTCTAATTGCTTCAGCCCCCTTTGGCTTGTGCCAGTGAACCAGTTCTGTCGCCAGCGGTGAGTTACGGAACTGTGTTCAGAACAGTAACTGGCTCATTGCCAGACCATTAACACCGGTATCCGCGGTCCAGGTCCAGCTAGCTCTGGTCCTGACCCTTTGCTGTTCAGAGCCACTGCCCTGGTCACCCACACCTTGTTTCCTAGTCTGGGAGTCTGTGCCCATCGCTCCTGCCGTCCACCTCTGTTTCCCCCAGGCACCTGGCTGCTGGCCCCTTTCTGCCTTGCTGGCTTACACGAGCCTTCATCTGCAGGGAGTGGCCGCCCCATTACTGCTTTTAAGGGAAACTTACTGTCCTGACCCCTGCTGGTGAGCTTCATCTCAGTATGAGTATTGAAGTGT
>RJWJ010015014.1:23617-37041 GCA_004363605.1 Indri indri | reverse complement strand
ATATATTTTTAGTTGTCCAGCTAATTTCTTTCTATTTTTTTTAGTAGAGATGGGGTCTAGCTCTTGCTCAGGCTGGTCTCAAACTCCTGAGCTCAAACAATCCGCCCGCCTCGACCTCCCAGAGTGCTAGGATTACAGGCATGAGCCACCGTGCCCGGCCAGTCATTTACTTTTTAATTGTTTTTTTAAGAGATGAGGTCTCACTATGATGCCCAGGCTGGAGTGCAGTGGCTATTCACAGGTGGGATCCCATTGCTGATCAGCAGGGGACTTTTGACCTGCTCCGTTTTCTACCTGGGTCAGTTCACCCCTCCTTGGGCAACCTGGTGGTCTACCGCTCCTGGGAGTTCACCACGTTGATGCAAAACACCCCATCGGCATAGCGCACTATAGCCCAGAACCCCTGTGCTCAAGTGATCCTCCTACCTCAGCCTCCTGAGTAGCTGGGACTACAGGCACCCACCACCGTGGCCGGCTACTTACTAATTTTTATGTGTTTGTTTACTGGCTTTATTTGGCCAAAGTTGGTCTTCTATGTTTGTGAAGGATCCCAGGAGAAACATCCTAGAAATTACCTGGTAGATTACTCAACGCAGTCATAGCTAGGTTATGAATTCATTTTTTATAAATTATAGTATTCTTATACTCTATAAAACTTTGAAATTTGAGCAAAATTTAAATTTAATTTTTTTGTGTCATGCCAATTACAATGTAGAATTTGGGAATGGTGTTAAGATTCTGAATATCAAACCATGCCAGAGAAAGGCATAGGGAGGGTCCCAAGGATATAGTAAAAATAGTCTAATTAAAGTGTAAAATTTCTTTTGCTAATTGAGGGGTGACTATACAGGAGGGAGGGGTAAAGTAAATATAAAAATCAACAAAAAATGTTAATCACTGGCAATGACTTAAGGGATATGAAAATAGACATTTTAAACATACATAGGTATGACAATTGCATTGCGATTACATAAGAAAATATTCTTTTTTGTTTTTTGGTGTATACTGTTATCAAAATAACATGACATCATGATTTTTAAAAAAATATTTAATAATTTTTTCAATAAAAACAACATCAAAGAGAGATGAGACCTAAAACAAGTGCAGCAAACATGTTGGTAACTTTATAGGCATTCCTTTTAGTAGTAACAGTCTCCCTACTTTTGTGCATGGTCAAGAATTTTCAAAATAAAATATTTACGAATACCTAGTAAAACACCTTTAAGAAGTGAATTCTTCTGTGTATGTGTAGTCTGGCACTGACATTTAGATCCTTTCATCATTTTTGAAAACTGCTTGGAAATTGTGTTTTTTGACAGTGGTTTTCCCTCCATCTTCTGTAATCTACTCAGTCTCATAATTTATAAAAGAGATCTGCTTATTAGTGGTGACCTGCTGTCAGTAAATTACTTTATTAAGTTTTTTCTTTGAAATATACCCCTCCTATAACATGCCTATATACACCCAAAGGAAAACCAAGTGGTAGGAATGCAAAATGAAAAGGGAAAAGACTATGCTTACCTAACTTGATTTTTATGCACAATTTTTAAAAATGCTAACATGATATGACACTGAAAGATACCTTACTAAATGTCTTTTGTAAAAAAAAGAAACAACATTACTTTTCAAATGTTCCAACTACTGTAAAGATGTAAAGGTACCAGATTACCTAACACTAGTAGTCTTCTGCTTTACCCTTGATGTTCAAGTATTTTTAAAAACCCAAAGTTAGCATGGCAAAATCCTTTTTATTTTATTTGCTTCTACTTCCTAATAGCAGCCAATCCTGGGGAACAAAGGTCGCATAGAACAAAATGAGTCACTGCCCAAACTATGAGAATGCTAGTATGAACAATTATTGAACATAAATTAGTCCACAGTGCTTCATTCTCTTGCTTGGGTATGGCTAATACATGGCTAATAGAGTTCATCCTCTTGATTTTTGCAATGTTTACTACAATAATGAACAATTTGGTTAATCTGCCTGTAAAAATTGATTTTGTTTGTCCTCCAATATTTTGTACTAATAACAATTTCCCTTTAAAACATAGCTGGTTCTGCCTCATCAACCTCAGACTTTCGTTTTAGAAATGAAACTTTTCATTTTAGTGAATCTTCTAATTATAAAACCATCCAGTGACAGTCTGGACAAAAATGGCATTCTAGTTAACACTCACCACAAAAGAATATGGATGCCTGAGTTTATACCAATGCCCCCCTCCATGCAAATGGGGGAACAATTAAGTTATGGCATCATTGCATCTCAAACATTTGATACGGTCTTACTATTTCAGCATGCAGAGACAAATGTAGATGTTAACTATTCAGAGGGGAATATATCATCTGTTAAAGAAGGTCAGATAGTTTTATGCAAGTTAATTTTCAAAGGCAATCAGATCTTGAAAAGTTCTGATGATAGGCGACACCAATTGGCATTTTCTCAAATATTCTGCTAAAAGAAAAGAGGGAAGTATGATAACATCAAGATCGGCTTCCCTTTTGTAAAGTTTTTTAAATCATAACTTCTTTTCTATAGGAACAAAAGCAGCATGGCCCAATTTCAAAATAGGGACAAATAAATAGTAAGAAGAACTGAAAAATATTTTAATGAGTTCATTTCATATGGTTCTTCTACTTGACTCCAGGAATGTTATGTGGATTTGTTCAGTGAATTATTGAAAAAGCAACAGGAAAAAGAATGATTTTCTTTCCCCATTTGGTCTGTGAATTAAGGGAAAGGTGAGGTGTTAAAACATAAGAAATGTTATTAACTGTACTCTACTCATGGCTCATGGGAGAAGCAAACCGCAGCTAGCTTATGTTTTGTTTATTTCCCCCTGTTTCAAAAAAAAGATTTGAGGCAGCTATAAGATTGGTTAGTATGAGCATAGTTACTGACAAAAGAGTCTCTGCAGTGCTTGAGAACCTATAAAAGGAAGATTTTTCCCCGCCCTTTCTTTATGTGCATATGTAGCTTTCAAACAGTGATTTCGAAATGGTTCAATAGCAAAAACTGGCCTTCTGCTGCCAGAGAGAATGCTTAGGGGTAGATCAGCAAATAGTATAGAAAACTGACTTCTGGCAAGTGTACAGCCTCCATGGAAGTTGTTCTTCCGTCACTCACTCCCTCTTTCAAAGCTGTGTGATTCATCCTCCCCATAGGTGCTGGACCCAGGTGTGTGAGGGCAGAGCCCAAAGCACACAGGAGAGGAAATTTCTTTCTTTCAGCATCGTACACATCTGTGCAGTAATGAATTAGGAATTTAAGTGGCTAATGTCATAGAAATTTAGTTGATACACTTAACAGAGTGAACTTTAAGAGCAAATACAAATAAGTAATCAGTCTACTTCAGACTGGCATTGGACGTGGGGACCATATCCATCTGAGAACGCAGATGATAGACCGTTAACGATGCATGACTAGGATGGAGAAAAGAAGAGAATCTAGGCATGGCAAGGACAAAGATATTTTTCCTAGAAATAGTAGGATAAAGATTTCACTAATTCTTTAATTTAAGGCAGGATTGGAAAGTAAAGCCAAAACTGAACTATACTTATATAAACATTAAAAAAAAAATCATACAATATATTATTTGTGATTTTTTTTTTTTTTTTTTTTTTGAGATAGAGTCTTGTTCTGTCACCCAGGCTAGAGTGCAGTGGTGTCATCATAGCTCATTGAAACTTCAAACTCCTGGGCTCTAGCAATCCTCCTGCCTCAGCCTCTTGAGTAGCTGGGACTACAGGTGTGCATCACCACTCCCAGCTAAGTTTTAAAAAAAAATTTTTGTAGAGATGGGCTCACTTTTGCCTGGGCTGGTCTCAAACTTCTGGGCTCAAGCAAATCTCCTGCCTCAGCCTCCCAAAGTGCTGGGATTACAGGCATGAGCCACTGCGCCTGACCACTATTTGTGATTTTTATATACCCATTTGTACTTAAATAATCTATCTAGTACGTTACACATTGTTCATTCTATTACCCTTTGCTGCCTGTTTAAGATCCAAAGTTAAAAAGCTGTTTCTGCAATTGTGAAAGAGGGATATCTAAATCGGGGTGTGTTTGTCAGGATAGGCTGCATAATGCTAATGTAGCTAAGAAGACCAGACCTATCAGCTCTTAAACTGTTAAAGGTTTACTTCTCACTTATAAGAAGTCTCTTAAGGGTCTAGTTGCTCACCAGACCAGCTCCTAGGGATGAAGGGTTGCCTCATTCTTCTAGCTACACTATCTGGAAAATGGGGCTTCCAGGGCCACAGGGGCAGGGGGAAAAGGTACTCTTAAGAACCTAGGGCCAGAAGTGACACATCTTATTTCTCCTCAAGCCCACTGGTCAGTACTAGCTACATGGCCCCAAACTAACTACATGAGAGGGTGGAAACTGAACGAGAGCCATGTAATGTTTGGTGAACATCACTGTCCCTGCCACATCTGATTACTGCGAGTAAGATCTATGCTAAGAATGGCTAGACAAGGTAAGTAATACCTCCTCCAAAAGTCTATCTTGAACTTTAGTAAATATAAAATCATGGGAAGCTTGTTGGAAGGGTATATTTTCAGGCCAATATATAAAATTCAGTTTAGTAAGGTTGAGACGGGACTAGTGCTTAATTAGGCATATTCTGCCAAGGTATGTGTGCAGCATAGCGCACATGGAAAGAAGATTCTGCATTGAGGTGCAACATAAAAATTCTCTTTATGGGAGTGGAATAGAAATAAAATGAAACTAAAATTCAAGAACAAGTCATTTGGGAAAGTCAGTGTCTTTTTGAGACACTCTGTTCCATGGGAACTCTCTTTTGCCCTATAGTCCTGGGAATTTGGACAAATATCCCACCAACCCTTTGCAGGTATCGCAATACTGCTAAAATCTTTTGTGAAAAATAATGTTAGGCCAGGCCTTTGTCCAGGCTCCTTACTTCCTCCTCAAGATTTCTTCCTCTTTTGCCACTTGCTGTTGTACTTGACTCAGAGAAAAAGCCATTATGGAAAACATCATGTTTGCTTCTCCTCAAAGCTTTAAAATAGGGTCTTTCCCTTTTTTTTTCTTTTCCTCTCAGATTGTTACCAAAGTGTTGTGCTCATTAGTAGGTATTCTTTGGAAAGAAAATTAGAAGAAAAAAATTAGATGATAACATGGGTAATTTTAAGTGTAGGCGCGCACAAAAACTTCTTGAAAATCAGGTTGTGGTATGTGTTCTTATTTTAGGCTTGCCCCTGTTAACATCTTCTCAATAAACAGGTGCATACATTTCCCCAAGCTGTCACTGGTGTTTATTTAGCCTGTATGCTTCAAAATCTACTGATGGATGATACCCAACCAGCTTGAAGCTTGACTTTCAGAAACAAGAGCTTTTAAGTTTTAATGAGACTTTCTTAAAGTATGGTCCAAAGAGTTAGTTAGAATAGGAGCATCTCTCTCAAAGATATCGTAAGAGTATCACATTTGTATGTTAATTTTAGTTCAATAAATAGGAAAAATGATTATCAGTAATAGCTCTTAGCTTTCAGATAGTTCTTTTCATGTTCAAAGTGCTTGACAAACATTAATTAAATCACTGGCAGTCAAATTAGATAAATATGTTCTCTGTATGTGCATAGCTGTAACTTCCATGCGCACAGTCTTCTAAATCACATCACTGCAGATAAAACATTGTTTTTTGCCATCTGAACTTGGTTGGCTGACATTGATTCCAAGCAACAGATAATTACTGGAAGGGCTAATCATGAGGAGAGATTATGTAAGCTTTCTTTGTTTTTAAACAAAAAACCCTGAGTTTATCCTTGATAAAAGATACCGGATGAACCACCGTATAAAATGCGTCTGTTTCTAGGCCAGAAGGTAACAATGATAAAGCAGATTCCCTCGCATGACAGTGTTGGAATAGCTAAACCCTAATTTAAAGAGATCATTTCATCAACAGAGAGCATGTTTTATGCTTCCCGGGCTACTGATGTTTTTGGCCTCTTTCAGCACCAATAACAAGGTGGCTTTTAAGGCTAAATATGGTGTTGATTTCAGCAATATAGTAATTGTTCATTAATGCCAGCAATCCTTGGTCACTGCTGACTTGAGAAGCATTTCAGCCAACAAATTAAACAGTAAATTTCATGATTATTCTTAGAATAACTTACACTTATTTTTCCTTCCTTGAATTTAATGAAGTTTTTCAAATTATCCCAAGAGATTAATTGCTCTCGATGGATCCCCAAATGAAGTATATTCCAAATAAAAGAGTTCTAATAGCGTTCCATCTTTTGATAACACCTAAGAAATTAGCACACTCTACCCACCAACATCATGCAATTGGGAGAAGGCATGCACGTGCATGTGTGGACGCAACTTGGCCAGAGTAAGGCTTGCTTTCATTGAGATGTTCAGGCAGCATTGCTACAAATGGAGGGGCTTTAGGTTTTTTCTTCCACTCTGCCTGCCAAATTAGTCTACTTTATTTTCCAGGGAAGAAAAATACTTGTTAATTGTCTTGCAGTTTGCTGATAAAAAGAACATCTAGTTCAACCGAGCTGTCTTCTTCCAGACTGCAAAAGTACCACTTGGAGTCATGGTAGCTGTACATGTACATCTCACAGAATAGTATTTGTTTCTCTTTTATAGAAGAGCTAACTTGTATGCCTATAGGCCTAAGACCTGAGAGATTCTTCTTCTTTATTAACGAAAACCTGAGTTCAATGAGAATATATGATGTGTCCAAGGTCATACTCACTGCCCGCATGGTTTAGACCTGACAGGTGGGAGTAATGAAAACATAACTGTTATGGTACTGCATTTGCCTTGGTGTTCTACTCTTAGGCTCTGGCCATATTCCTAGGAGTAAGGGTGAACTTTCTGTGATTACATTTAGAGCAAGGAGTCATTGATACGACTTATTTTTTTGCCCAGGAAAACATATCAGATACGTCTCTAAGGTGTAAGCTTGTTCTTCCTTAAGTATGGAGACAGAATGTTAGACCCGGGCTAGGCGCGGTGGCTCATGCCTGTAAAACTAGCACTCTGGGAGGCTGAGGTGGGAGGATTGCTTGAGGTCAAGAGTTCGAGACCAGCCTGAGCAAGAGCAAGACCCCATCTCTATCAAAAATAGAAAAAAAAAATTAGCTGGGCATGGTGGCATTTGCTTGTAGTCCCAGCTACTCCGGAGGCTGAGGCAGGAGGATTGTTTGGGCCTGGGAATTTGAGGTCGTAGTGAGCTGTGATGACACCACTGCACTCTACCCAGGGTGACAGAGCAAGACTCTGTCTCAAAAAAGAAAAAAAAAAAAAAAGGAAAAAGAAAAGTGAGACCTGGATGGGAACAATTAAATGGATTTAAAATTTTAGCAGTATCCAAAAATGTAAATGGCCTTAAAAGATAAATAAAATACAAATACGCTTTGTACATTTTAAGTTGTACTGATTCTTACAATCAAAGTTCACTGCCTCTGTTTCCTCATTTCTTACCACTCCATTCTAAGGAAACTGTTCACCTGGAGTTCACATATGACATCTTTGTTGTTAACTATACTAGCTCTCCCTTAATGCTTATTCACCTTGACCTTTCTGCTGCATTTGACACTATGAACTCTCCCCAATCAATACTGCCCTACCACTCCTCTGAAACACTCAATCTTCTTGACATTTTTGTGTTCCTTGCTAACCTTCCCATCAACCTTCTCTACCTTACATCACCTCCTACCTGGATTATCATGCAGGCTTCCATCTGGCCTTCCAGGTCCTAATCTCTCCTTCCTCGAATCTAGAACAGCAGTGACCAATTTTCCAAATACCCATTCTTTAACCTGGCCTCAAAATCCCTTCTTACTTGCAAGGCCTTACTGATCTCCCTGCCTCGTTTCTTTCTCTTTCCTCCTAGCTCCTTACACTGCAGACACACTTGGCTTTTTTATAGTCTCAAATGCATGAACCTTGACCCCTTTTAGGGTTTTACACTGGCTTACTGTCTACCTGAACTGCTCTTCTTTGGATTTCTCATGACTGGTTGTTTCTTTCAAGTCATAGTTTAAGTCTCCCTTGGAAAGGTCTAACCTACTCCATAGACATTCATTTAGACACCTTTGCTTTTAATTTTCTTCAGAGCATTTATTACTTTTTGATAGTTGTATACTTACTCTTCTCCGTCTCTCCCAAATGGAATGTAAGCTCAAGGAGAGCAGGAGCTTTTTATTCTGCTGCTTTACCTCTAATACCTGGAACAGTGCTTAAACATTGATAAAAATTTGTTGAATGATGAACCCTATAGATCATATCACTTCCAATCCATTCAACTGCGTTCCCCACTATTTCTACATAAACACACTTAACAGTCCACATAGGTCGTTCTCACCATCCATGGAATTTATTCTCTATTATGTCGGGTGTACTGACCTTTTTTCTTCAACCAGATTATAAGCTTCTGACAGGCAGAGGGCCCTTTTTATACTTTTCTAGTCCTCCACACCTAGCAGAGTTCTGAGTAGAAACATACCAAGATACATTTGGTATGTATTTAACAAACACTTATTGATTTATTGCCTACTGCAATATGATACACTGCACTATTGAGCACTTTTACATCAGTAGGGTTGAAATGGAAATAAAAATACATTGAAAATAAACCACTGGCAGGGGGCCCATGGACAGGGACAGGGTGAGAGATTTCTTTTTTCCTTCTAATTCTATTTGAGTAGTAAATTACAGTTTTCTGGAATGGGATGTGATGAGGAGGATCTACCTTGGGAAAACATCTTGCTTCCTTATCTATCATTTTAAAAGTACCAGTGAGTGCTGGTCATCTTCCAGTGCTAAGGTGCTAAGGTCTATGTATACTGTTATTGACTCTTGACACAACCCTAAAGTTATCGGGCACTTTGCACTCTTTTTTGATCCCCATATATACTCACTGAAGCCAAGTCTTTTCCTTAGTAGCATTTATGTCCAACATCTCTTTTAAAATTCCATTTGCTTCTTCAGAACCTGACAAGGTTATGGTCTCCTGGTCTTGTCCTCCCCTCCCCTATCTCTCCATCTCAAGTTGAACCCAGAATGATTTCCCGTCGGACCAATTTTCTCAGGTTCGAATTCAGGCCCTCTATCAATGTTTCTACCCTGTCATTTCAGCTTGGTTTTCTGTTGTTTCTAAGATGAATCTGCTGTTTTGGTTTGGCTGATCTACTTTTTCCCAGTTCTTGGCATGCCTGTTTTCTTCTCACTGCCTTTGTTCAAATAATTTCCTTCACCGTTTTTTCCCCATAAGCCAAATATAAATTCTAAATTTCCTTTGTTGTCCTTTTTTGTTCTTTAAGAAGCATTCCTTTAATTTATATGGATTATCTTCCAGCTTAAAATTGGGAATTTATGATTGAATCCTTCATTATTAATGTTGAATTATCATTTTATGTTTTGTATTTTATCTCCCAATGATGTTGTAATTTTCATGACAATAGGGACTTCATAATTCTTACAATCAGGCACAGTGCTGGCACCTCCAAGGATGAACGCGTTTAGTTGGGTCGTGGCTCCAGAGATCCGGCCAAAATTGCCTGGATCACGCAGATGAACCCTGACTGAATGAGACGAAGGTTGTGTAACGGGAGTCCTTGAAACCAGTGGGACAAAACAACCTCTGACAGCAATACTTTTCTAGCTAATGCCAAGTGCAATTTCATACATCACTCAGACCATGTAGGCAAAGTCAAAGAATTCTGATAATGAATAGCTTTGTGTAAGTGTTAACTATAAATCAGATGGTGCCAGGTATGTGAGACAGGAGGTCTAAGTTTGAATTCTCACTTTGTTTCCAATTAAGCTAGGTAACATTGGGTAAGCAACTGACCCTCTTTGGGCTTTAGTTCTTAATCAGTTTAAAAAAGACTTTGAAAATCTTTTCATTTTAAAATGAAAAGATTGGACTCCAGATTATTTTTAAAGACTAGATATTAATAACTTAATTTTAAAATTATATGATTCTATTTCCAAAGCAATGAAATGGCAGCTATAGCCTTTGGAGTTTTTCAGATACCATGGTTAGACTTAAGATTTTTCAATCTTACCATAGGTCTTTCCGGATGCAAGTCAAGGAGCTTCTTATGATTTATGATGGTGTTACGGTTTCTACTGAATGCCTATCAATTTTGTACCATCCTAAAGTCGAAAATATTGGAAGTTGGGGACCGTCTGCTGTGTTGCCAGCATTAAATGCACTTTTGACTTATGATATTTTTGATTTATGATGGGTTTATTGGGAGGTAATCCCCATTGTAAGTGGAAGAGCATCTTGTACTTTATTCTGTGGATCAGGATTTACTATAATAGTTTCATATGTAATTAGGAACCTTCACATTCAGCTTTTGGCATTTACTCTTTTTTGTTTCCCAATTTGTGTGAAAGTGGATGGACAGATGGTTTATTAAGCTTTCAAATGCTTGTAATGCTGTTGTTCAATTCAACAATGGTTTTAAACTTCGAAAGTCCACATAGAGGATGGATTTTGTCTAGAACAAAAGACAGTTTTAGAGCTTCAATTTAAGGATAATAATGTTTACTCACACAACTTAAAGCAACTCATGGCTGTAACTCCAAAGGCCTATCAATTTCCTTTATTTTGGTATGTTTCTTAATGCATTTCCGCATCACAGCCTAACTCTCCTAAGTTGCAGTTTTAAAAGTGAAGTCACTGAATAAACCAGACATCCAGTTACATTTACATGTTTGCCTTCACCTGAGTCATTTAACTCACAACCCCCTACCAAATACGAAATCCTCTAATTCAGTTATAGCAATTCAAAGGAGAAGGGCACAGATTTCTCATTTCGCAGATAAGAACACAAGAGACCTAAGAATCTTGATTCTCTTTCTACTGTATATTTTATAAGTAAAAGAGTTAAAGTGAGTTAGGTTGCAGGGAAAAACATTCAACATTTGTGAATTGTAAGCCCCAACAGAAAATTCCATTCCTTTAAATTTAAGTGGTCCATTAATACATCATCACATACAAAAAGTATAGATGGAACTATGCAAGCCAAAAGATGGTCTCCCCTGCTATAGCTTTGCTTTGTGATTTTTAATTACTCAGTGTGACTCTTCCTAACTGGGACCGCGAACATGTAATTATTGAATACCCAAACTGCATCAGAAGTGTGTTTAGTTCGAACTGAAAGGACGCCCAAGATGTAGGTAAAGGAAAGCACTACCCAGCCAGCAGGGATCCGAGAGGGGTCCAGAGAGAAGGAAATTAGGACACGTTGGCAAAGCAGGCGCCGAGGAAGTATGAGCTGCAGAGCAGGTACAGGTGGCTGGGAGGGAGCCCGGAACGACCGCGGCCCCGGGAAAGGTGGGGTACGAGAGACAGGCAGGAAGGCAGGAGGAAGCCGAGGCCGACCCACTGAGCGGCGTAGACCTTCCAGAAGGAAAGAGAAGGCGCCAACGTGAGTTTAGAACAGGACTAAGTGTTGGGGAAAGAGTACGAAAAAGCGCACGGGGGTGCTGACGAGATGGGAAAAGGTGAGCAGGGAGCTGGGAAGCTGAGCAACGACCGCGGGCAGTGGGCAGGTGCGAGACGCCAGGCCGTCGTCCTACCGCGGCTCAACTTGCCACAGTGGTGGCCGTCAGGGATCCCGCGCCCGCGGAGTGAAGGCTGCGCAGGGGGGCGGAGCCTCGAGCGCGTGGGCGGGCCTGGGGCGGGGCCTGTTCCTGACGCGCCCGGAGGCCGCGGGCCGGGAGGGGCGGCGGCATCGGCGGCGGCGGCCGCGGGGGAGGGGCACGGCGTCAGCGCGTCGCCGGCTGGGCCGTGCCGGTGGCCAGGAGGGAGAGACGAGGAGGAGGAGGAGGAGGAGGAGGTGAGTAGGCTCCGGGCTGGGGAGCCGCGCGGGCCGGCGGGGAGGCGGGGAGCGCGGCCCCTCCCCTCCCAGGCGCCCGCCTCGCGGGGCCGCGCGGCGCGGAGTTCCCAGAGGGGCCGCTGCGGCGGCGGCGGCGCGGGGAGCCGGGAGGAGGGGAAGGCGGAGCTGAGGCCGCGCGCTTCCCGGGCGCACGCGCTGCGCTCCCTGCGCTCTCTGCGCGGCTGTGCGACCTGCGCTCAGAGCCGGGGTCCAGGCCGCGGCGTTTCGCTACGCGTGCGAACTGGCCATTTTCTGATGTCATTTTCTTGGTCTCTACGCTTTGTGCAGGCCCGCTTCCCCCGGCCTGGCGCGCCGCTTCTTCCTCGCACGGCCTGTGAGGACGGGTGGGGGCGCGTCGCCCTCGCGCGATGAGAGGGGAGGCCAGGCTCTCCGTATTTGCCTGGGTAGACGGAGGAGCCTCCTCGCCGACCTCGAGGCTTCCCGGCCGTTGGTCCCTTGCAGTGCGGGCCCCGAGCCTTCCTGAAGGGAACCTTCACGCCTGGCTCCTTATGTCCCCACTTTTCTGACATTCCCAGAGCCCCACGCCCCCCTTCTGTCAGCGGAGACTGAAGACCTCACTCTGTCCGCTTCCCCAAATCCCTTGTCTGAGGAGTCAGCACATACGTCTTATTTTCATCGGGATCCAGACAATCCCGTTCTGTTCAGGTGGAAAAGTTCTCAGAATTTAAGTCTTGAGACTCCAGTAGCGAAGTTGTAATAATGTGTTAATTTAACCTTAGTCCAGAAATAGGTTTTTTTCTTTCTTGCAAATACAACTTTCAGAGTCTTCTGAGAACTATGCTGCATTAGATTATCTTTGAGATTCTTAAGTTAGGCCTTGAGGCCGTGTGATGGGAGGTTCAAAGAGAAGGCTGTATTTTACACTTTTTCCTCCACCTGTATCACAGTTTGAAATGGAAAACGTGAGTTGAGGGTGATTTTCCACACGAGGTGGATTTCATTATGCAGCCCTTGGTCGCACTGTGGCTCGCTTTGGTTATTTGGTGCTACCCCTGAAGTTGATTTTAAAGCTTAACATAATGGTCAGGTAAAGGAGCTGCTGAAAAAGTTAAGTAATAATTTAATAGAACCATTCTGTTGGATTCTATTAACCTGTTTAGCCTTAAGCTTTAACCATGACAGGAGTTTCATATAGGAACCTACATACCAAGTGCAATACTGAATTTTAATTAGTGCATTCCAGGTCTGACGAGAGGGGATAGGTTTTTTCTCAGCTTCCACTCACTTTTGTTATCCGTTTTCCTTAGGGTCCTGTACTGTATTCAGGGAAACAATTCTAGTATTGAGGATTGGAGGAGTACCTTTTGAATCATGAAACTTTATTTGATGAACTTGAAAACAATGGGTAGGTTAAAATCTGCAGCATGATTCTGCGTGCGATAAGGTAGGAAACAGTACATTTTTTAGCATTACCAATTTGAGAAGCTAAGATGGCTCCTTTGATCCTATTTTGAAATCATGTCGACATCTTAATCTTATGAACCTTAGAAGTACAGAATTTTCAATTTGTAAAGGACCTTAGCGGTGTGAATCAGCC